>JAGHMJ010001967.1:107500-115642 GCA_018749465.1 Paracanthobrama guichenoti
TGTGTTTGAGAGTGTGGGTGATTGTGTGTGTGTGTGTGTGTGTTTGAGAGTGTGGGTGATTGTGTGTGTGTGTGTTTGAGAGTGTGGGTGATTGTGTGTGTGTGTGTTTGAGAGTGTGGGTGATTGTGTGTGTGTGTGTGTGTGTTTTGAAAGTGTGGGTGATTGTGTGTGTGTGTTGAAGTGTGGGTGATTATGTGTGTGTGTGTTTGAGTGTGGTGATTGTGTGTGTGTGTGTGTGTGTGTGTGTTTGAGAGTGTGGGTGATTGTGTGTGTGTGTGTTTGAGAGTGTGGGTGATTGTGTGTGTGTGTGTGTGTTTGAGAGTGTGGGTGATTGTGTGTGTGTGTGTGTGTATTTGAGAGTGTAGGTGATTGTGTGTGTTTGTGTGTGTGTTTGAGAGTGTGGGTGATTGTGTGTGATTGTGTGTGTGTTTGAGAGTGTGGGTGATTGTGTGTGTGTTTGAGAGTGTGGGTGATTGTGTGTGTGTGTGTTTTGAAGTGTGGGTGATTGTGTGTGTGTGTGTGTGTGGGTGATTGTGTGTGTGTGTGTTTGAGAGTGTGGGTGATTGTGTGTGTGTGTGTGTGTGTTTGAGAGTGTGGGTGATTTGTGTGTGTGTTTGAGAGTGTGGGTGATTGTGTGTGTGTGTGTTTGAGAGTGTGGGGTAGTGTGTGTGTGTGTGTGTTTGAGAGTGTGGGTGATTGTGTGTGTGTGTGTTTGAGAGTGTGGGTGATTGTGTGTGTTTGTGTGTGTGTTTGAGAGTGTGGGTGATTGTGTGTGATTGTGTGTGTGTTTGAGAGTGTGGGTGATTGTGTGTGTGTGTGTTTGAGAGTGTAGGTGATTGTGTGTGTGTGTGTGTGTTTTGAGAGTGTGGGTGATTGTGTGTGTTTGTGTGTGTGTTTGAGAGTGTGGGTGATTGTGTGTGATTGTGTGTTTGAGAGTGTAGGTGATTGTGTGTGTGTGTGTTTTGAGAGTGTAGGTGATTGTGTGTGTGTGTGTTTGAGAGTGTGGTGATTGTGTGTGTGTGTGTGTGTGTAGGTGATTGTGTGTGATTGTGTGTGTGTTGAGAGTGTGAGATTGTGTGTGTGTTTGAGAGTGTGGGTGATTGTGTGTGTGTGTGTTTGAGAGTGTGGTGATTGTGTGTGTGTGTGTGTGTGTGTTTGAGAGTGTGGGTGATTGTGTGTGTGTGTTTGAGAGTGTGGGTGATTGTGTGTGTGTGTGTGTTTTTGAAGTGTAGGTGATTTATGTATGTGTTTGAGAGTGTAGGTGATTGTGTGTGTGTGTGTGTGTGTTTGAGAGTGTGGGTGATTTGTGTGTGTGTTTGTGTGTGTGTTGAGAGTGTAGGTGATTTGTGTGTGTGTTTCAGAGTGTGGTGATTGATGTGTGTGTAATTGTGTGTGTTGTTTGAGAGTGTGGGTGATTGTGTGTGTTGATTGTGTGTGTGTTTGAGAGTGTAGGTGATTGTGTGTGTTGTGTGTGTGTTTGAGAGTGTAGGTGATTGTGTGTGTTTGTGTGTGTTTGAGAGTGTGGGTGATTGTGTGTGATTGTGTGTGTGTTTGAGAGTGTGGGTGATTGTGTGATTGTGTGTGTGTTTGAAGTGTGGGTGATTGTGTGTGTGTGTGTTTTGAGAGTGTAGGTGATTGTGTGTGTGTTTGAGAGTGTGGGTGATTGTGTGTGTGTGTGTGTGTGTGTGTGTTTGAGAGTAGGTGATTGTATGTATGTGTGTGTGTGTTTTTGAGAGTGTAGGTGATTGTGTGTGTGTTGTGTGTGTTTTGAGAGTGTAGGTGATTGTGTGTGTGTGTGTGTTGTTTGAGAGTGTGGGTGATTGTGTGTGTGTGTTTAGAGTGTAGTGTGATTGTGTATGTGTGTGTATGTGTGTGTGTGTTTGAGAGTGTGGGTGATTGTGTGTGTGTGTGTGTGTGTGTGTGTGTTTGAGAGTGTGGGTGATTGTGTGTGTGTGTGTTGAGAGTGTGAGTGATTGTGTGTGTGTGTGTGTGTGTTTGAGAGTGTAGGTGATTGTGTGTGTGTGTGTGTGTATTTGAAGTGTAGGTGATTGTGTGTGTTGTGTGTGTGTTTGAAGTGTAGGTGATTGTGTGTGTGATTGTGTGTGTTTGAGAGTGTAGGTGATTATGTGTGTTTGTGTGTGTGTTTGAGTGTAGGTGATTGTGTGTAATTGTGTGTGTGTTTGAAGTGTAGTGTAATTGTGTGTGTGTGTGTGTGTGTGTGTGTGTGAAGTGTGGGTGATTGTGTGTGTTGTGTGTGTGTTTGAGAGTGTGGGTGATTGTGTGTGTTTGTGTGTGTGTTTGTGTGTGTTTGAAGTGGGTGATTGTGTGTGTGTGTGTGTGTGTTTGAGAGTGTGGGTGATTGTGTGTGTGTTTGAGAGTGTAGGTGATTGTGTGTGTGTGTTTTGAGAGTGTGGGTGATTGTGTGTGTGTGTTTGAGAGTGTAGGTGATTGTGTGTGTGTGTGTGTGTTTGAGAGTGTAGGTGATTGTGTGTGTGTGTGTGTTTGAAGTGTGGGTGATTGTGTGTGTGTGTTTGAGAGTGTGGGTGATTGTGTGTGTGTGTGTTTGAGAGTGTAGGTGATTGTGTGTGTGTGTGTTTGAGTGTGTGGGTGATTGTGTGTGTTTATGTGTATGTTGAGAGTGTGATTGTGTGTGTGTTTGAGAGTGTGGGTGATTGTGTGTGTTTGAGAGTGTGGGTGATTGTGTGTGTGTATGTGTTTGAGAGTGTAGGTGATTGTGTGTGTGTGTGTGTGTGTGTTTGAGTGTGGGTGATTTGTGTGTGTTTGAGAGTGTGGGTGATTGTGTGTGTGTGTGTGTGTGTTTGAGAGTGTGGGTGATTTTGTGTGTGTGTGTGTGTGTGTGTTTGAGAGTGTGGGTGTGTGTGTGTGTGTGTTTGAAGTGTAGGTGATTGTGTGTGTGTGATTGTGTGTGTTTTGAAGTGTGGGTGATTGTGTGTGTTTGTGTGTGTGTTTGAGAGTGTGGGTGATTGTGTGTGTGTGTTTGAAGTGTAGGTGATTGTGTGTGTGTGTGTGTGTGTTTTGAGTGTGGGTGATTGTGTGTGTTTGTGTGTGTGTTTGAAGTGTGGGTGATTGTGTGTGATTATGTGTATGTTTTGAGAGTGTAGGTGATTGTGTGTGTGTTTGAGAGTGTGGGTGATTGTGTGTGTGTGTGTGTGTGTGTGTTATTTGAGAGTGTAGGTGATTGTGTGTGATGTGTGTGTGTTTTGAGAGTGTGGGTGATTGTGTGTGTTATGTGTGTGTTTGAGAGTGTAGGTGATTGTGTGTGTGTGTTTGAAGTGTGGGTGATTGTGTGTGTGTGTGTGTGTGTGTGTGTGTTTGAGAGTGTGGGTGATTGTGTGTGTGTGTGTGTGTGTGTTTGAGAGTGTGGGTGATTGATTGTGTGTGTGTGTTTGAGAGTGTGGGTGATTGTGTGTGTGTGTGTGTGTGTGTTTGAGTGATTAGGTGATTGTGTGTGTTTGTGTGTGTGTTTGAGAGTGTGGGTGATTGTGTGTGATTGTGTGTGTGTTTGAAGTGTGGGTGATTGTGTGTGTGTTTGAGTGAATGGTGATTGTGTGTGTGATTGTGTGTGTGTGTTTGAGAGTGTGGGTGATTGTGTGTGTGTGTTTGAGAAGTGGGTGATTGTGTGTGTGTTTTGAGAGTGTGGTGATTGTGTGTGTGTGTTTGAGAAGTGTAGGTGATTGTGTGTGTGTGTTTGAGTGTAGGTGATTGTGTGTGTGTGTTTGTGTAGGTGTTTGAGAGTGTGGGTGATTGTGTGTGTGTGTTTGTGTGTGTGTTTGAGAGTGTGGGTGATTGTGTGTGTGTGATTGTGTGTGTGTTTGAGAGTGTGGGTGATTGTGTGTGTGTTTGAGAGTGTGGGTGATTGTGTGTGATTGTGTGTGTGTGTTTGAAGTGTAAGTGATTGTGTGTGTGTTGTGTGTGTGTTTGAAGTGTGGGTGATTGTGTGTGTGTGTTTGAAGTGTGGTGATTGTGTGTGTGTGTGTGTGTGTGTGTTTGAAGTGTGGGTGATTGTGTGTGTGTTTGAGAGTGTGGGTGATTGTGTGTGTGTGTGTGTGTGTGTGTGTGTGTTTCAGAGTGTGGGTGATTGTGTGTGTGTGTGTGTGTGTTTCAGAGTGTGGGTGATTGTGTGTGTGTGTGTGTGTGTTTGAGAGTGTGGGTGATTGTGTGTGTGTTTGAGAGTGTGGGTGATTGTGTGTGTGTGTGTGTTTGAGAGTGGGTGATTGATTGTGTGTGTTTGAGTGTGTGTAGGTGATTATGTGTGTGTTTGAAAGTGTGGGTGATTGTGTGTGTGTGTGTGTGTGTGTGAGAGTAGTGTGGGTGATTGTGTGTGTTTGAGAGTGTGGGTGATTGTGTGTGTGTGTGTGTGTGTTTGAGAGTGTGGGTGATTTGTGTGTGTGTTTGAGAGTGTGGGTGATTGTGTGTGTGTGTGTGTGTGTATTTGAAGTGTGGGTGATTTGTGTGTGTGTGTGTGTGTGTGTTTGAGAGTGTGGGTGATTTGTGTGTGTGTGTTTGTGTGTGTGTTTGAGAGTGTGGGTGATTGTGTGTGTGTGTTTCAGAGTGTGGGTGATTGTGTGTGTGTGTGTGTGTGTGTGTGTGTGTGTGTGTGTTTCAGAGTGTGGGTGATTGTGTGTGTTTGTGTGTGTGTGTTTCAGAGTGTGGGTGATTGTGTGTGTGTGTGTGTGTGTGTTTGAGAGTGTATAAGTGTGTGGGTGATTGTGTGTGTGTGTGTTTGAGAGTGTGGGTGATTTTGTGTGTGTGTTTGAGAGTGTGGGTGATTTTGTGTGTGTGTGTGTGTGTGTGTTTGAAGTGTAGGTGATTACTGTATGTGTGTGTTTGTGTGTGTGTTTGAGAGTGTGTGTGTGTGTGTGTGTGTTTTAGAGTGTGGGTGATTGTGTGTGTGTGTTTGTGTGTGTGTTTGAGAGTGTGGGTGATTGTGTGTGTTTGTGTGTGTGTTTGAGAGTGTGGGTGATTGTGTGTGATTGTGTGTGTGTTTGAGAGTGTGGGTGATTGTGGGTGATTGTGTGTGTGTTTGAGAGTGTGGGTGATTGTGTGTGATTGTGTGTGTGTTTGAGAGTGTGGGTGATTGTGTGTGTGTGTGTTTGTGTGTGTGTTTGAAGTGTAGGTGATTATGTGTGTGTGATTGTGTGTGTTTTGAGAGTGTAGGTGATTGTGTGTGTTTTGTGTGTGTGTTTGAGAGTGTAGGTGATTGTGTGTGATTGTGTGTGTGTTTGAGAGTGTGGGTGATTGTGTGTGTGTGTTTGAGAGTGTGGGTGATTGTGTGTGATTGTGTGTGTGTTTGAGAGTGTGGGTGATTGTGTGTGATTGTGTGTGTTTGAAGTGTAGGTGATTGTGTGTGTGTGTGTGTGTGTGTGTGTTTGAGAGTGTGGGTGATTGTGTGTGTTTGTGTGTGTTTTTGAGTGTAGGTGATTGTGTGTGTTTGTGTGTGTTTGAAGTGTGGGTGATTGTGTGTGATTGTGTGTGTGTTTGAAGTGTGGGTGATTGTGTGTGTGTTTTGAGAAGTGTAGGTGATTGTGTGTGTGTGTGTTTGAGAGTGTAGGTGATTGTGTGTGTGTGTGTGTGTTTTGAGTGTGGGTGATTGTGTGTGTGTGTGTGTTTGAGAGTGTAGGTGATTGTGTGTGTGTGTTTTGAGAGTGTGGGTGATTGTGTGTGTGTGTTTGAGAGTGTGGGTGATTGTGTGTGTGTGTGTTGAGAGTGTACGGTGATTGTGTGTGTGTGTTTGAGAGTGTAGGTGATTGTGTGTGTTTGTGTGTGTGTTTGAGAGTGTGGGTGATTGTGTGTGATTGTGTGTGTGTTTGAGAGTGTGGGTGATTGTGTGTGTGTTTGAGAGTGGGTGATTGTGTGTGTGTGTGTTTGAGAGTGTGGGTGATTGTGTGTGTGTGTGTGTGTTTGAGAGTGTGGGTGATTGTGTGTGTGTGTTTGAGAGTGTAATTGATTGTGTGTGTGTGTGTGTGTGTGTTTGAGAGTGTGGGTGATTTGTGTGTGTTTTGAAGTGTAGGTGATTGTGTGTGTGTGTGTGTGTGTGTGTGTGTGTGTGTGAGAGTGTGGGTGATTTGTGTGTGTGTTTTGTGTGTGTGTGTTTGAGAGTGTGGGTGATTGTGTGTGTGTGTTTCAGAGTGTGGGTGATTGTGTGTGTGTGATTGTGTGTGTGTTTGAGAGTGTGGGTGATTGTGTGTGTTTGTGTGTGTGTTTGAGAGTGTGGGTGATTGTGTGTGTGTGTTTTGAGAGTGTGGGTGATTGTGTGTGTGTGTGTGTGTGTTTTGAGTGTGGGTGATTGTGTGTGATTGTGTGTGTGTTTGAGAGTATTGTAGTGATTGTGTGTGTGTGTGTGTGTATTTGAGAGTGTGGGTGATTGTGTGTGTGTTGTGTGTGTAGGTGAGAGTGTAGGTGATTGTGTGTGTGTTTGAAGTGTGTGGTGATTGTGTGTGTGTGTTTGTGTGTGTGTTTGAGAGTGTGTGTGTGTTTGTGTGTGTGTTTGAGAAGTGTAGGTGATTATGTGTGTTTGTGTGTGTGTGTTTGAGAGTGTGTGTAATTGTGTGTGTGTGTGTTTGTGTGTGTGTTTGAGAGTGTGGGTGTGTGTGTGTGTTTGAGAGTGTGGGTGATTGTGTGTGTGTGTGTGTGTGTGTGTGTGTGTGTGTGTGTTTGAGAGTGTGGGTGTGTGTGTGTGGGTGATTGTGGGTGATTGTGTGTGTGTGTGTGTGTTTAAGAGTGTGGGTGTTTGTGTGTGTGTGTGTGTGTGAATGTGGGTGATTGTGATTGTGTGTGTGTGTGTGTGTGGGTGATTGTGTGTGTGTGTGTGTTTGAGTGTGGGTGATTGTGTGTGTGTGTTTGTGTGTGTGTTTGAGAGTGTGGGTGATTGTGGGTGTGTGTTTGTGTGTGTGTTCGAGAGTGTGGGTGATTGTGTGTGTGTGTTTGAGTGTGGTGGGTGTGTGTGTGTGTTTGTGTGTGTTTGAGAGTGTGGGTGATTGTGTGTGTGTGTTTGAGAGTGTGGGTGTTTGTTTGTGTGTGTGTGTGTGTGTGTGGTGATTGTGTGTGTGTGTGTTTAAGAGTGTGGGTGATTGTGGGTGTGTGTGGGTGTTTGTGTGTGTGTGGGTGATTGTGTGTGTGTGTGTGTGTGTGTGTGTGTGTGGGTGATTGTGTGTGTGTGTGTGTGTGTGTGTGTGTGTGTGTGTGTGTGTGTGTGTGTGTAGGTGATTGTGTGTGTGTGTGGTGATTGTGTGTGTGTGTGTGTGTGTGTGTGTGTGTGTGTGTGTGTGTGTGTGTGTGTGTGTGTGTGTGTGTGTGTGGGTGATTGTGTGTGTGTGTGTGTGTTTGAGAGTGTGGGTGTTTGTGTGTGTGTTCATGTCATGATTTGTCTTTTAATGCTTCATGCAATGTTTTGATTGCATTGTTTATGGATATATTCCTGTTTAACTTGTCAAAAATGGATGAAATTAGTGTTCAAGTGTGTGTGTGTGTGTGTGTGTGTGTAGTTTGGGGTCAGAATTATAATTTTTTTAAAGAAATTGATACTTTTATTCATCAAGGACGCTTTAAATTGATCAAGTGACAGTAAAGACATTTATAATGTTTCTGTTTCTAATAAATGCTGTTCTTTTGAGCTTTCTATTCATCAGAGAATCCTGAAAGATAAAATGGATTACGGGTCCACAAAGATTTTCAACATTGATAATAATAAGAAATGATCACAGAATGATCAGTGAAGGATCATGTGACACTGAAGACTGGAGTCCGCTTTCGCGTTGTCCATACGTCGCATACTGAGAAAATATCCCATTTCATCAGTCTGTTGGTTTTTAACTATCATACTAAGAAAACATGCATCACGTTCATTGCCTTTTAAGAAAGCATTTTATTTATTCTTTCTGCGCGTCGTTTTTCTCCTATATTTAACAGCGCTTAAGTAGCATCCGCCTTACACGAAATACAACAGCCGTTTTAAATCCTATCAAATGGTTGAAAAGAAAGGCGTAAACACGACGGTCACTGATGAAGTAGGTTGTGACGGCTGTCAATCAAAATGTGGAAGCGGTGATTCGATCCATGTGTTCCCTGTCAGAAAACGAATGGATAATTCGGTAAATTGGTTATATTCTTAATATATAATAT
>JAGHMJ010001977.1:2500-7500 GCA_018749465.1 Paracanthobrama guichenoti
CACACTTTTTATGATGATAGATGCACTTTTATGATGGATGGATGCACATTTATGATGATAGATGCACATTTATGATGGATGGATGCACATTTATGATGATAGATGTACATTTATGATGATAGATGCACTTTTATGATGGATAGATGCACTTTTATGATGGATGGATGCACTTTTATGGACTTCAAAAATGATCCAACAAGTCACTGTCATTATAAAGCTGGGAAGAGCCAGGACATTATTAATATAACTCTGATTGTGTTTGTCAGGAAGAAGAAAGTCGTACACCCCTAGGATGGCATGAGGGGGAGTAAATCATGGGCTAATAAAAATTTTTGGCTGAACTATCCCTTTAATTATCTTTATTAAAAATTACTTAATGTCTTTGATTAATAAGTCAAGTTCAGGCAGTTCAGCCAGTCATGTTCAGATCTGGATCTCAACCATGAGTGAGACGCTTCATGATCTGTGTGTGTGTGTGTGTGTGTGTGTGTGTGTGTGTGTATCTCAGGGTTATTTCTCAGACTCTGTGCTGTACTACGGTTACTACAGTCACCGCACACTACAGACGGGCAGCTGCTCCGAGTCCAAGAACGGGACGTCCTGTGGTGTGTCCTATAACATGCCTCTCGTTTACTTCTTCATCATCGGCGCAGCCTTCTTCATCACCTGCATCATCCTCGTCTACACGTGAGTCTCTCCCAACAACGTCTTTTCTCCTCTACTGTGCCGTAAGTCGAGTGAAGCACTTCAGGAACAAGAACAGATGTAGGGCGGGGCTTGATTGTGTCTGTGGGGAATTGATTGGATGGGTGTGGTTTGCTATTGGTGGATCTCATGTGAGTGACAGGTGGCCCCGCCCTCATCATCAGAGAAGAGATGAAGTTATTCTGACTCAAGATTATTAACACAATAATGATAAATCATTTAGAATAAACACTGCAATATTCCATACAAACACTAACGTCCTTTTAGATTTTTTTAAACCATTTTTAAAGCATGCAGGAACTGTCGAGTGCATTAATGCAATGTGAATATACACTACCGGCCAGAAGTTTGCAATAATTATTCATTCTTATAATATTTATATGAATATTTATAATAATTTATATGTGTGTTTGTCTTCCAGCATGTCCAAGTCCTTCGGTCAGAGTTTCCGCATCGATAAATCTAAAGGCCTGTTGGCCATAAAGGTGTTCAGCTCGTGGGATTATAAGGTCAGCAAGAAAAGCTCCGTGAGACTCCAGCGAGCAAACATCGGCACGCAGCTCAAGGTCAGAACACGCATGAGTGTATGATGCACACACACACACACACATGCACACACACACACTCTCGCACTCATACACACACGCACACAAACACACATGCACACACACACACTCTCGCACTCATACACACACGCACACAAACACACGTGCACACACACACACTCTCACACTCATACACACACGCACACAAACACACATGCACACACACACACTCTCGCACTCATACACACACACACTCTCGCACTCATACACACACACACTCTCGCACTCTCACACACACACACACACACACACACACACACACACACACACTCTCACACACACACACACACTCACACACACACACACACACACACACACACACACACACACACACTCACACACACACACACACACTCTCACACACACACACTCACACACACACACACACACTCACACACTCACACACACACACACTCACACACACACACACTCTCACACACACACACGCATCGCACACTTCAGCTCTGTTATCTGTGTGTGTGTGTAGGAGCTGGTGGCTGAGGTCAACCGTGAGGAGCTGAAGTTTTCCGTTTACCAGCGGCTGTTCCGGCTGTTCATCCACATGCTGGCGTGGATCATGTGTTTGGGAAGCACGCTGGCGTGTGTGCTGGCTGTGTTCTACTTCTCTGAGCACATGCACAAGGTACAAGATTAACACTTCACACACGCATGCATCTTAGGAGTCAGTGTCTGCCGTGCATCTGTGAAGCCTTGTGTGTGTGTGTGTGTGTGTGTGTGTGTGTGTGTGTGTGTGTGTGTGTGTGTTTGCAGAAAGACATTGAAACACACTCTGGTTCTCTCTCTCAGGATCTGCGTAGCCGCGCTAACACAAGCTCGTCTGACGGTCTGCTGCTGAAGGAGGCGAGTCTGCTGGCCGTCCCCGTCGTGGTGTCCTGCATTAATCTGCTCCTGCCGGGATTCTTCAATGCCGTGGCCTGGATGGAGGAGTATGATTCTCCCAGCATGCTCAATTACGTCTCTATCGGCAGGTAGAACACACACACACACACACACACACACTGACCTTTTCCCGAACATCTAATGGTCATGAAGAAAGTAGCTGACTTCCTTCCTTCCTTTCTGCTCCTTCCTTCCTTTCTGCTCCTTCCTTCCTTTCTGCTCCTTCCTTCCTTCCTTCCTTCCTTTCTGCTCCCTCCTTCCTTCCTTCCTTCCTTTCTCCTTCCTTCCTTCCTTCCTTCCTTCCTTCCTTTCTGCTCCTTCCTTCCTTCCTTCCTTCCTTCCTTCCTTCCTTCCTTCCTTCCTTCCTTCCTTCCTTCCTTCCTTCCTTCCTTCCTTCCTTCCTTCCTTCCTTCCTTCCTGCCTGCTTCTTCTACCGTCCTCTCTCCCCTCCTCTCCTCCCCTCCCTCCCCTTCCCTTCCTTCCTTCCCTTCCTTCCTTCCTTCCTTCCTTCCTTCCTTCCTTCCTTCCTTCCTTCCTTCCTTCCTTCCTTCCTCCCTCCCTCCCTGCTTCTTCCACTGTTTCTACATGCAGATTTGAAAAGGATTCAAGGAAGCAACTGTTGCACTGATTAACTTCATGTGTTGTTAAATGTGTTTCTTTTATTTCCTCCCCTCTGATGTGTCCCACAGGAACCTGTTGTTGAAAGTGAGTGTGTTGGGAGTGCTGTGCTATCATTGGCTGGGCCGTCTGCCGTTAGAACCCGAGAGTCTGGGCTTACAGGTGAGGCCGTGTCCGCTCACAGTGTGTTTACCTCTGCATCCTGTTGGGTTTTGATGGTGGTGTTGCTGTTGCAGTGTTGGGAGACTTTCGTTGGACAGGAGCTGTACCGTTTCCTCCTGATGGACTTCATCTTCATGCTACTGGACACTTTCTTTGGGGAGTTTCTGTGGAGGTGAGCGGCTGATGATGTGCAGTATGGCCTCAGGGCTGTTGCTAATAATCAAAAAATGAATTGCATTGAATCATTCTGTGTTTTGGTCAGGTTGTTTTCTCAGAAAGCTCTGAAGAGGAAGAGGAAACCCGTGTTTGATATCGCACGGAACGTTCTGGAGCTCATCTACGGACAAACTCTGGCCTGGTAACCACATCCATCATTACCTGACTGTGTCTTGATAGTTGGTCGGTGATGTGTGATGTGATATAACGGCCCGTGTGTGTGTGTGTGTGTGTGTGTGTGTGTAGGTTGGGCGTGTTGTTCTCTCCTCTCCTGCCTGTGGTTCAGATTATTAAACTGCTGTTTCTCTTCTACATGAAGAAGGTTTGTTTGCATTTACTGTGTTCGTTTAGACTAATAAGTGCAGTGCAGGAACACTTTTTGAGCAATGACTCAAAGGAGTCATTTGCGAAGCGATTCACTAGATTGACTAGAATGTGTCACAGGTCAGTCTGATGATGAACTGTCAGGCGTCGGGGAAGCCGTGGCGCGCCTCTCAGATGACCACCATCTTCATCACGCTGCTGTGCTTCCCGTCGTTCCTGGGCTCCTGCGTGTGTGTGACCTACACCATGTGGACGTGAGTGTTTTCACCATCGCTGCACTGTTTCTCACGGGGGCGTCTGTAAAAAGGGGCTGTCAAGTGATTATATTTTTTTTTTATCTAATTAATTGCACATCAAATTTGGCTGAGAAATTACCCTCAAAAGATAATTTGAAGTCATTATTGTGTTAAATGAGATAAGCATCAAATAGACAACACAAAAAAATAATAACTTTAGAAATAAATATTTTATTTGATTCAACATAGAATTTATTACACAAACTTTTAGGCTTCACCGGCCACGAGGGTGAGTAAACGATGACACAATTTTCATTTTTTGGGTGAACTATTCCTTTAATGTTTTTTTTGTTAATATGTAAATATGAAATATTTTTTTAATGAAATATAAGAAACTAAAACGTCCAGTTGGATGGCGGTAAATGTCTAAATGAGTGAGTGAATGAATGAATGAGTCATTCATTCATTCAATTTCATTCAAAACGCTGATTCATTCAGGAATGAAGTAAATGGTTCTCTTTATGAATGAGTCATTGAACCATTGGTTCACCCAATTGATTTGTTCAAAATGCTGATTCATTCAGGAATGAAGTAAATAACTCTCTTTATGAATGAGTCATTGAACCATTGGTTCACCCAATTGATTTGTTCAAAATGCTGATTCATTCAGGAATGAAGTAAATAACTCTCTTTATGAATGAGTCATTGAACCATTGGTTCACCCGATTGATTCGTTCAGGAATGAAGCACCGCTGTGTGTTTCTCGGAGATGCTCAACTGTTCTGCTCTAGATTTATAGGTAATATTAAAATGTGTCTAAATATAACTTTTGTTTATTGAACTGTTGTATAAAATCAATATCACATTTGCACTCATGCAATTCTGGACAAAAACGGCACTTGTATGATACTGCGTAACTATAGCATCGTATAAATATGAGACCACTCATACGGGGCATCTTGAGTTTTAGGGTCATATAAGTTATCATTAAAAATCAATTCCCTAATGGAGAAAATGAATGAGCTTTGCTTCTGGAACCGAGTTTTGCGCTCTATAGGGCTGTCGTCTGACCCCATGCCTCTGTCACATGACCCAGGATGAAGCCGTCGGCTGGCTGCGGTCCGTTCCGTGGGCAGAGGACCATGTTCCAGGCCGGGAAGCTGTGGGTGCAGAAGCTGGCGGAGGTCAACCCCAACCTGTCTTGGCTCGTCTCGGCTCACACATACCTGGTGGA
>JAGHMJ010001977.1:12500-25000 GCA_018749465.1 Paracanthobrama guichenoti
GATACAGGGTAATGGAGCCTTTTATACATTGTCATGTTTCTTTAGAAATAAACAATGGACAAATGGAGTCTTTAAACGCCTCAGATGTAAAGATATTCGCTGTCAAAGTGACGCCAAAATGAATGAGTCAATGGCATGCTAACAGCAGGGGATGGCGTGGTTAGCACTGGCTGACCCTGTGGAAGGTACGCTGTCCGGCTGCTGGATTACCCCCTTGGTTTCGACCGCAGGAACCGGGGTCTAAATAAAGGTCCGGGTAAAGATTTCTCAGAAACGTGTCTGACGCGGCGCTGCTGCTGATAGGTGTATGTTAAACATAAACATAAATATAAATATAAATATAAATATATAGCCTACTGATACAGCAAAGACATTGACAGCAAAATATGCTACAGAATATTTCGTTCTGTATTGACAGGTTTTTTTAATTACAATTAGGCCTATATCTGCATTTATGTCAACCTCGAGACTTTCAAACATCAAAATGTAATTTATTAATATGTATTAGTGTCAAAATGACATAAACATCTTTTCCTCTTCTATTTTGCCTGGAAACGCTTCCAACACACTTGCGTGTCGTGTGAAAAATGGGCGTCGGTTCTATTTCTAGCATGCACGTGTTTTCGAGTGTGGCGTTGCGACGCTTCCCCTCATTTGTACGCTGATGGGCGTTCCTCAAGTTTACCACTATGGGCGTGATTTTGAGCCAGCGGGGAATGTTGTGTTTTATACCCGTTAGAGACTTCCCCCAGTCTCCATGTGCTCTACATCTATTGGATAGTCATGTCACGTTCAATGGATTAATTTGCATAAAGATGGGCATTGGCCAGCTTTTCTGACGCGCAGCATTGTTTCAAAGGCAGCTCCGCCTTCCCAGGATGCATTGCGGGCGTGTGAAAGTCGCTTGACATCACTCATAGGAATAAAGTGGAGTGCGGCGCGACAGAAGTATCGCACGGACAAGTGGATCCGCACCTAGAGACACGCGTCGCGCAGGCGGTGCGCAAGCTCTAACCTGTTAACATGGGAGCCGCAATAAAAACGCACACGCCACGCAGCCAGTGTGAAGCTGGTCTAAGTGTCGTTTGCTATTCAAATCAACAATAGAGTTTAAAAAATCCGACCGATGGACCGACGACGAGGTTCAGGCTTTATTAAGTTTATTTGCAGAGGACGAAATCCAGTGGGAACTGTAACGTCGACGTGCGCAGTCCTACATCACCGGACTAATCTTCACGGTACTTTAGACCGCGATGGAAACACAGACACCAGCAGGTCTGGGGGAAAAGAGTTCCTGGGACAAATTGTTCCGGGTAATTTTGGTGTAAACGTGGCTTTAGTGAAAGTAGATAAAACCCATTGGTATTAGAAAACAGTACAGAAACTGCTCTTTTAAGAGTGAGTCTGTATGTAATGTGTCTTTGTGTGTCATGTCATCGTCTGTTGTTTTATTGTGCTATATAAATAAACTAAAACACATTTTTTGGCCACGATAATAAGTGTTAATTGTAATGAGTGGGATGTTATTTGGTCCACTAGGTGGCAGTAATGAATAGTATAAAGTTCGGTGCATTTACTGAGGAAGAGAGTTGCCCTTTCTATATGATGGAAGTCCCTTGTGGAATAAAGACACCTGTCCCTGCAATCTCGAGTTCCTCTCCTTTTTATGCATCCTGAATAATACATGGTACCAGGAGTGGGGTAAGAAGAACGCTATGGATGCAATTAAACCCCCTGTTTTACTGAAGTTACATGGAAATGTTGATACAAACTGAAGGACTTTCAAACAATGGCCGCTGCGGATGAAAAAAAGATGGCCCTGTTACTTACAATTGCTGGAGTAGATGCTGTGGAAGAATGAGACATATGAACGATATGTGTTAGAACTCGAATACAGCATGAAGGAGAGGCTTTTCATTGACCCCAAGATCACGGCAAAAACCTGTAATTTTAATGACTTGAGAGATTCCATGATTCGAGATCAGATTGTGTTTGGTATCTGGGATAAGAAAATACGAGAAAGATTGCTACGAGAATCCGAACTCACATTGGATCGTGCTGTTGAATTGTGCCAGTCCAGTGAATTAGCGCGACAGCATGTGATGCAGTTTGATGTTTCTACAGCGATGTCCTCTCAGACTGCAGCGATAGATGCCATTTCTTACAGAGACAAGAAACAAGGTCATGCAAGAAATAGTAGAGGTAATGACAATGAAACCTTTCTTTGTGGGACTAAACATAAGTTCAGACAGTGCCCAGATTTTCTAAGTGTAATGGCCTAAACCACTTTGCAACCACTTTTGGTAGTGGAAGAAGATACAGATGACAGTGATACCGTGAGTGATTCCTTTTATGTTCAGATGGTTTCTGAGGGAAAAGAGGTATCCATGATGGAGACTGTGCAGTCATCGAAGTGGATTGTTCCTCTTGCAGCTAATTGGACAATATTACCTTTTAAATTAGACACTGGTGCCAAAGTCAACTTAATTAATATCCGAGATGTGAAAGCACTGAAAAAAGACCTCTAATTCAAAAACACACCGTCCCCCTCAAAGCCTATAATGGACAACCAGTTGAAACAAAAGGAGTTTGTAGATTTAAAGTACAAGTCAAAGGAAAGACCCAGAATTTAACGTTTGTTGTGGTCCCAAATGGACATGAATCTCTTCTAGGAGAATAGAGCATGTGAAAACCTTCAGTTGGACAAAAGAGTGTATCAAGTTATCCAAAATGTAGTTGTCCAGGCTGGATATGATTCTGTTACTGATCTTGTGAATCAGTTTGAGAAATGTTTTTGAAGGTCAAGGAACATTGCCATTTACTTACAAAATACAAACCTGATTCCAAAAAAAGTTGGGACACTGTACAAATTGTGAATAAAAATTTACAAATCTCATAAACTTATATTTTATTCACAGTAGAATAGAGATAACATATCAAATGTTGAAAGTGAGACATTTTGAAATGTCATGCCAAATATTGGCTCATTTTGGATTTCATGAGAGCTACACATTCCAAAAAAGTTGGGACAGGGAGCAATAAGAGGCCGGAAAAGTTAAATGTACATATAAGGAACAGCTGGAGGACCAATCTGCAACTTATTAGGTCAATTGGCAACATGATTGGGTATAAAAAGAGCCTCTCAGAGTGGCAGTGTCTCTCAGAAGTCAAGATGGGCAGAGGATCACCAATTCCCCAATGCTGCGGCCAAACATACTGGAGCAATATCAGAAAGGAGTTTCTCAGAGAAAAACTGCAAAGAGTTTGAAGTTCTCATCATCTACAGTGCATAATATCATCCAAAGATTCAGAGAATCTGGAACAATCTCAGCGTATGGTCAAGGCCGGAAAACCATACTGATGCCCGTGATCTCCGGCCCTTAGACGGCACTGCATCACATACAGGAATGATACTGTAATGGAGATCACAACATGGGCTCAGGAATACTTCCAGAAAACATTGTCATGAACACAATCCATCAGGCCATTCGCCGTTGCCGGCTAAAACTCTACAGGTCAAAAAAGAAGCCATATCTAAACATGATCCAGAAGCGCAGGCGTTTTCTCTGGGCCAAGGCTCATTTAAAATGGACTGTGGCAAAGTGGAAAACTGTTCTGTGTCAGACCAATCAACATTTGAAGTTCTTTTTGGAAAACTGGGACGCCATGTCATCCGGACTAAAGAGGACAAGGACAGCCCAAGTTGTTGTCAGCGCTCAGTTCAGAAGCCTGCATCTCTGATGGGATGGGGTTCATGAGTGCGTGTGGCATGGGCAGCTCACACATCTGGAAAGGCACCATCAATGCTGAAAGGGATATCCAAGTTCTAGAACAACATCTGCTCCCATCCAGACGTCGTCTCTTTCAGGGAAGACCTTGCATCTTCCAACATGACAATGCCAGACCACATACTGCATCAATTACAACATCATGGCTGCGTAGAAGAAGGATCCGGGGACTGAAATGGCCAGCCTGCAGTCCAGATCTTTCACCATAGAAAACATTTGAGCATCATAAAGAGGAAGATGCCACAAAGAAGACCTGAGACAGTTGAGCAACTAGAAGCCTGTATTAGACAAGAATGGGACAACATTCCTATTCCTAAAGCGACTTGTCTCCTCAGTCCCCAGACATCCTCCAGCTGTTCCTTATATGTACATTTAACTTCTCCGGCCTCTTATTGCTCCCTGTCCCAACTTTTTTGGAATGTGTAGCTCTCATGAAATCCAGAATGAGCCAATATTTGGCATGACATTTCAAAATGTCTCACTTTCAACATTTGATATGTTATCTCTATTCTATTGTGAATAAAATATTTTAAATAATAAGTTTATGAGATTTGTACATTTTTATTCACAATTTGTACAGTGTCCCAACTTTTTTGGAATCGGGTTTGTAAAAAGAACTTGATATGTCGACCAGAATTCAGCGTATGATGATGAAATTACAAAAATATGATCTTCATGTAGTGTATAAACCTGGGAAGTATCTCATTGTGTCTCGAGCACCGGTACTATCAGAGAGCAGTTCCATCATGGAAGAACTGGAAGGACGTGTGAGTACGGGGATTTCCTCTTTGCCCTTTTTTCGAATGAGATATTGAAATGTATTGTGGAGGAAACTGCTAAAGATGTTGAGTTGCAGAAGGTGATGGTTCTTCTTCAGCAAGGATGGAGCAAAGGCAAGTGTCTACAGTATTTTCCAATGAGGGCAGAACTTAGTGTGTGTAATGGCATGTTGCTGCGCAAAAATCAAATTGTCATTCCAGTGTCCATGCGTCCAGACATGCTTCATCATCGCATACATAAAGGGCATCCAGGCATTGAAAAATGCAAGCGAAGAGTAAGACAAGCTGTTTATTGGCCTGGAATTAATAGGCACATTGAGGAACTAATCAATAAGTGTGACATCTGTTTGAGTCAGCATTATAAACAAGCATAAGAACACATGCTGATAGCTGATGTGCCTACTCAGCCATGGCAAAAAGTAGGAACTGATCTGTTCCAGTTGATTTTTTTGGTGGTTATTGATTACTATTCCAACTATCCGGAAATTGAACAGCTGCGTTCTACAACAACAAATGATGTGATTCATCACATGAAACGGATTTTTTAAAAGACATGGAATTCCCCTCGTTGTTTACAGTGACAACGGTCCTCAGTACGGTAGTCTGTTTGCAGAGCAGTATTAACGTCTACCCCCTGTATCCAAAAGCCAATGGAAAAGCAGAGAAAGGGTGCAAATTGTAAAAAGACGGCAAGCAAGTCAGATGAATGGTTGGCTTTGTTGAGTTACCGTGCTTCCCCACTTGGTTGTGAATTGTCTCCTGCAGAATTACTGATAAACCGGAAACCACGTGACACTTTGCCCAAATTGAGTGTAAAAAAAGGAAACGAAGGTTTGACAGTGAAAGTAATGCAACATCAGAAAAGGAAATATTATGACAAGGGCGCGCGACAGCTGAAACCTCTTTGTGAACAAGATGTGGTTAGAGTTGAGGGGCCAACAGGATGGAGAAAGAAAGCTGCTGTCCTATATCCCAGGTCCTATCTGGCTCAAACAGAAGATGGGCACATACTACGAAGAAATCGGCGGAGTTTGCTAAAGTCAAATAGAGAACTGTGTTCCTTGGATGAGATGTGTTCTGCTGAAAGGCCCTCTGTTGCTGTGTCTCCTGCTCCTGAAGCTCAGTACTCTGAACCCGATTCTTTTGTTCCAAAGACTGACAGTCCAACTTTAAGGAGGTCTAATCGTGTTTGAAAACCACCTGTTAGACTGGACTTGTGAGGGGGAAAAAAATTGTTGTAAAGGATGAAATTGATTGTTTAATTGTGTGATGTTGATCATTTGTCTAAAGAAGGGGGATGTAATGAGTGGGATGTTATTTGGTCCACTAGGTGGCAGTAATGGATAGTATAAAGTTGGGTGCATTTACTGAGGAAGAGAGTTGCACTTGATGGAAGTCCCTTGTGGAATAAAGACACCTGTCCCTGCAATCTCCAGTTCCTCTCCTTTTTATGCATCCTGAATAATACATAATATTATTCACAATAATCTTTTATAAAAGCATGCAAATGAAACGGCAACATTCAAAAGGTATGTACATTTTACACAAAATATATTTTTCAGAATCACTCATAAATATGTTTTACATAAAATAAATAACAATGTAGCTTATGTTTGTCCTCTGTTTGAACATATTCTACAGCTCACAATATAAAGTCTGAAGGTGAGCGTCAGGAAACCCGTCTAGAACATATTTCATCCCAAAATCAAAATAGAAGTAATTATGTAAAACCATTATGTTTTATTAATATTATTGTGATATTAATTGCACAGCCATTAGTTTCTCATTGTTTGTTTGTGGGTGAAGAGCGTGTTCTCGACAGGTTTCGTGAGATTCAGCCGAGTTTGCAGATGTCCATGTGTTCGAGGTGTTTGTGTGTTCAGTCTGTTGATTTTGGCATCAGATTTCCAGTATTTGTGAAGAAGTGCTTCATTATGATGGGCTGAACCGAACGCACCGGCAGCGCAGAGAGAGTTCATCGCGTCACATGTTTTATCACAGACACACACACACACACACCGGCTCCGTCCCAAGTACAGCCTTCAGGTTCTGCAGTCCAGTCCATCTGATCATCTGTCCAGTTTTATATCCATTTCCACCACATTAGAAAAAAATCATGCCCTGGTAAATCATAATTCTGAGATTGAGAAATTCCAACAACAAAAAAAAATTTTTGAATTTGTCATAATTTACTTTTTATGTTATAATTTTGACTCATCATTTTGACATTTCATCAAAATTTCAACTTTTTAAGACAATTTCGATTTATTATGCCATGATTTTGTCTTTTTATGTCATAATTGACAAGTTAATTTAGTCAGTTTTTCAATGAATTGGTTAAGTCAGTGATTCAATGACTCATAAAGAACGAGACTTGATTCGTTCCTGAATTAATCATCTATTTGGAATGTTTTTTTTATTTGTCAGTTTACTTTCTCTGTTATAATTATGACTTAGTATGTAATCATTTTGACTTTTGTCAATTTCGACATCATAATTTTGTCCTTTTAATGTCATAATTATGACTAATTTTGACTTTGTATGTCATTATTTTGGCTTTTCATCATAATTTCAACTTTTATGTTGATAATTTTTATTTATTATGCCAGAATTTTGTCTTTTATGCCATAATTGACTTGTTAATTTAGTCTCAAATTTTGTAAAATTTTCAACAAATCGGTTGAGTCAGTGATTCAATGACTCACTCATAAAGAAAGTGACTTGCTTCATTCCTGAATGAATCATCCGTTTGGAATGATTCAGTTGAGTGAATGAATCAATGACTCGCTCATTGCGACACATACAGGCGGATTCAGTTTCATTTTCATTTTTCAATATTTCAGTGTTTATTTATGTAATTGTAACTGCAGCGTGAAAAATTATAATTTTTGGATTTTTTTTTTTATTTGTCATAATTTACTTTCTATGACTTAGTATGTCCTAAATGTCATAATTGACTCATTTCAATTTCAACTTTAAGTCATAATTTCTATTTAGTATGCCATAATTTTGTCTTTGTCATAATTTACTTGTTAATTTAGTCAGTTTTTCAATGAATCGGTTGAGTCAGTGATTCAATGACTCGCTCATTGCGACACCTACAGGCAGTTTTAATTTCATATTTAAAGTAAAATTTCATTTTTCCAATAATTCAGTGTTCATTCATCTGCATTAATCTCATAACGTTATTAATTTAATTGTAACTGCAGCGTAAATTGACCTGTAAGGAGACGCATACATTTAAAAAGGTTAGAAAACCTGCCCTTATAAAGGTCAAAATGCCCCTAAATATCGCCTCTTAATGGAGAAGTTAATTTTTGTCACTGCTGATTTTTCGTTGTGCCAAACACCCGTCTGAATCATTGAATGACACGAGGGGCCGGACCCGTGTCAGGTGCCGTTACTGAGCATGCCCAGTAGTTTGTTGGGCTCCATTCCCTGCTGCTGGGCCATGCGCTGCACGTCGAAGCCCAGGTGTGTGAGGAACTGGACCACGCTCATCTCCTGCCCCGTCAGCTGCTCTCGGACCGTGGGGCACGTGGGGTTGCAGTGGGGCCACGGACAGCTGTCAATCAAGTGCAGGGGGCAGCCCCTGGGCGGAGCCTGAGCGCTGCTGCCATTGCCATGGTTACGGAGGCTGCGGTCCCAGCACTGGAGCGCTCGTGGAAGCGAGGTCCCCTTCACATGGATGTCCATCCAGTAACTGGAGGAACAAGAATTGATGTGCATCATGCATACTGTATGAATATGATGATTGTTTATGATCTGCATACTCACCTTCTAGTGATGATCTCATGGGAGAGACAGGCTGGAGCAAACATGGCCCTGTCAATCAAAACAATCAAGGGCCAGTCAGAGAGCAGTTTGACAGTTAAAACACTGAAGCGCAACAGGGCAAATCCTTACGGGACGTTTCTGAGGGTGTTTCTGAGCTCGCTGCCCAGGTTCTGGATGTATCGCCACTGGCTCTCCTGCACCAGCTGACCCGTCAGATGGACATTATCAACCGTCAGCTGAGCCTCGTCGAACAGCCACTGGACCACAAACACCGGGTCTGAGAGCGGGCGAGAGAGAGAGAGAGAGAGAGAGAGAGAGAGAGTGAGAGTGAGTGAGTGGGCGAGAGACACCGACGCACAGTGAGAGAGAGAGAGAGAGAGAGAGTTTGAGTGTGTGAGTGAGCGAGTGTGTGAGTGAGAGAGAGTGAGAGAGTGAGTGTGTGTGTGTGAGTTTTTGAGTTTGTGAGTGAGTGAGTGAGTGAGTGTGTGTGTGAGTGAGTCCGTGTGAGTGTACTATTGAGTGAGTATGTGTGTGAGTGAGTAAGTATGTGTGTGAGTGTGAGTGTGTGTGTGTGTGTGTGTGTGTGTGTGTGTGTGTGAGTGAGTCCGTGTGAGTCTGTGATAGTGAGTGAGTAAGTATGTGTGTGAGTGTGTATGTGTGTGAGTGTGTGTGTGTGTGTGTGAGTGAGTCCGTGTGAGTGTGTGAGTGAGTGAGTGTGTGAGTGAGTGAGTGATAGTGTGAGTGTGAGTGAATGAGAGATAGTGAGTGAGCGAGTGAGTGTGTGAGAGTGTGAGTGTGAGTGAATGAGAGATAGTGAGTGAGCGAGTGAGTGTGTGAGAGTGTGAGTGTGAGTGAATGAGAGATAGTGAGTGTGTGAGTGAGTGTGTGTGAGAGTGTGTGGTGGTGAGTGTGTGTGAGTGGTGTGAGTGAGTGATAGTGCGTGTGTGAGTGTGAGTGAATGAGAGATAGTGAGTGAGCGAGTGAGTGTGTGAGAGTGTGAGTGTGAGTGAATGAGAGATAGTGAGTGTGTGAGTGAGTGTGTGTGTGAGTGAGTGAGTGAGTGTGTGTGTGAGTGTGTGAGTGTGTGTGTGTGAGTGAGTGAGTGAGTGAGTGTGTGAATGAGATAGTGCGTGTGAGTGTGAGTGAATGAATGAGAGGTGAGTGAGTGTGTGAGTGTGAGTGTGAGTGTGAGGAATGAGAGATAGTGAGTGAGTGAGTGAGTGTGTGTGTGTGTGTGAGTGAGTGTGTGTGTGTGTGTGAGTGAGTGTGTGTGTGAGTGAGTGAGTGATAGTGCGTGTGTGTGTGTGTGATAGTGCGTGTGTGAGTGTGAGTGAATGAGAGATAGTGAGTGAGCGAGTGAGTGTGTGAGAGTGTGAGTATGTGACTGGAGGGCGCTGTGGACTCACGTACTCTTTAGTGTTGGCTGAACCTTATAGCCGAAGAAGCAGTTCCAGTCCTCACCGCCATGGGCTCGACTGCAGCGCTCCGGGACTACGCTCCGCCAGAACCTGTGACACACACACACACACAGACACACACACACAACTACAGAAGCCGCTTCTCACGTGGCGACAAAAACATCATAATTTGATAATAGGTTGGTTACTCAATTATGGCATACTAAGTCATAATTAAGAAATTATAAAATCAAAAATATGACTGTGTGTGTCTGTCTGTGTCTATGTGTGTGTGTGTGTGTGTGTGTGTGTGTGTCTATGTGTGTCTGTGTGTATCTGTGTGTATCTGTGTGTGTCTGTGTGTGTGTGTATCTGTATCTGTGTGTCTGTGTGTGTGTGTGTGTGTGTGTGTGTGTGTGTGTGTGTGTGTGTGTGTGTGTGTGTGTGTGTGTGTGTCTGTCTGTGTGCGTGTGTGTGTATCTGTGTCTGTCTGTGTGCGTGTGTGTGTGTCTGTGTGTGTGTGTCAGTGTCTCCATAGAGACAAAAAAGTCAAAATTATTAATTAAAAAGTCAATTATGATATTCAATGAGGAATGTGTGTGTGTCTGTGTGTATCTGTGTCTATCTGTGTCTATCTGTGTGTGTGTGTGTGTGTCTGTCTGTGTCTGTGTCTGTCTGTGTCTGTGTGTATCTGTGTCTGTGTGTATCTGTGTCTGTGTGTATCTGTGTCTGTGTGTGTCTGACCTGACTCCTCTCTTGATGGCGTCGGTGGGTGCGCAGCTGATGGTGTCGAGGCAGTCGCTGGAGCGGAATTGTTTATTATCCAGAAACCAGCCGGAGTCTGCCAGCCCGCGGACCTGAACCCAACCCAGACCCAGATCCGTCAGCAGCTCCGACACACGGTCCACATTCAGCAGGACGCCCGTCCCGCCAGCGCTGCCACAAAACACACACACACACACACACACACACAATTGATTTAAAGAGTTTGGTTGTGGATATTGGAAGTAAAATATCCATATATATGCAAATATTTCAGTATGTACACTATATTGGAGTATATTACGCAGTTTTACGCGGGGCCCGGGGCGGGCCGAGAGCCATGGGAACGGAGCGAGTGTTAATGAGCGTCACACCGTCTCGAGTCTCAACGGAGGGTTATAGGGCGAGATGACCAGGACTGGACTGATGATGATGCTTTATTATATTTATATGGCAGTCGTCAGTGAGGGGAGGACGCTTTACTTTCTTTTGTTGTTTGGTTATTTTATGATCAAAGTTAATTCAGAGCGGTCAGCCGGTGGTCAATCCCTCACCTGCTCCCAGCCAGCAGCAGGACTTTAGCGCTGTCCAGTCCTTTAGTGACCAGATCCTTAATGACCTCCTGAATGATCTGAGAACCCATGAACGCGTAATCATCTGAGGACAGACAGACACAGTGTTATTCTCACACACACACTCACACTCACCCACTCACTCACTCACTGCCTCACTCACCCACCCACCCACCACCCACTCACTCACTCACACACACACAGATGAATGTAAATGATGCAGATGTATTTTACTCTGGTCTGTCTTTGCTGATGATCCGCTCCACACGTCACTGGAGCAGTACGGCACAAACCTGCAGACACACACACTTAATACTCTCATTATGTGTGTGTGAGAGAGAGCGTGTGATGGAGTGTGTGTGTTAGTGAGTTTGAGTGTGAGTGTGAGTGTGTTTGTGATAGTGTGTAAAAACATCTTACACTCTGTTTGCATTCCACCATTGTGGATTTTCCTCCGGCTGAGGCGACAGAATCCCTGATCCTGAAACACACAGACACACTTTTCAGCTTTAAAGGTTTCAACACACAGAATATGTTGTTTTAGGACATGCCTCCCTGTTACATGCAGGATGCTGTGGGCATTGCTAGGGTGTTGCTATGCAGTTGCCAAGATGTTCTGATTGGTTCGTATTGCATTACTATGGGGTTGCTAGTATGCAGTGAATTAATGTAAGCAGAGGTCAGCTGGGTGTGACTGACCTGTCCTGGTCGGAGGCCATTTGCTGGAGCTCATGAGTCGTCTCATGGTCTGGTATCTGCTGTCGCAGGTGTGTTTGCTGAAGCAGTACCATCCACCTGAACAACACAAACACATAACACATAACACACACACACACACACACACACAGAACTGCTCATGAACGGAGTCACTCACCCTCCAGGAACATCAGCCATCTCCGGCTGCCTCGCGACTCCTTTATGTAGTAACTGAATCAGAAAAACACATAAATATGATTCATATCTGTGAGCTGATATGAGACATCAGGTGAACATGTTGCTGCAAGGCGTTTGATGACATCAGTCACCTGTGGATCTCATGTGCGTGTGTGCGTGCGTGTGTTTGAAACAGTAGATCATGACGGTTGCAACACCAAACTCATGGGTTCGATTCCCAGTGACTGATAAAACATACGCCGCGAATGCACTGCAAGTTGATTCTGTAATTTATTTACCTTTTCCAATGTTAGTTAATATCAGTGCATTAACTAAAATTAACAGATACAAAAGTTTTGTGACGCCTGCCTTTACATGCACATGAGCTTTAATGCCATCCCATTCTTAATCCGTAGGGTTTAATATGGAGTCGTCCCACCCTTTGCAGCTCTAACAGCTTCAGCTCTTCTGGGAAGGCTTTCCACAAGGTTTAGGAGTGTGTTTATGGGAATTTGACAATTCTTCTAGAAGCGCATTTGTGAGGTCAGGCAC
>JAGHMJ010001977.1:40000-57500 GCA_018749465.1 Paracanthobrama guichenoti
TATATATATGTGTGTGTGTGTGAGTGAGAGAGTGTGAGTGCGTGTGAGTGAGTATGTGTGTGTGTGTGTGTGTGTGTGTGTGTGTGAGAGAGAGAGAGAGAGAGAGTGTGTGTGTGTGTGTGAGTGTGAGAGTGTGTGTGTGTGTGTGAGAGAGAGAGAGTGTGTGTGTGTGTGAGAGAGAGTGTGTGTGTGTGTGTGTGAGAGAGAGTGTCTGTGTGCGTGTGTGTGTTTGTGAGAGAGAGAGAGAGAGAGAGAGTGTGTGTGTGAGTGAAGAGAGTGTGTGTGTGTGTGTGTGTGTGTGTGTGTGTGTGTGTGTGTGTGTGTGTGTGAGAGAGTGTGTGTGTGAGTGAGAGAGAGAGAGAGAGAGAGAGTGTGTGTGTGAGAGAGAGAGAGAGAGTGTGTTTGTGTGTGTGTGTGTGTGTGTGAGAGAGAGAGAGAGAGAGAGAGTGTGTGTTTGTGTGTGTGTGAGAGTGTGTGTGTGTGTGTGAGTGAGAGAGAGAGAGTGTCTGTGTGTGTGTGTGTGTATGTAGAGAGAGAGAGAGAGAGAGAGCGAGAGAGGGTGTGTGTGTGTGTGTGTGTGTGTGTGTGTGTGAGAGAGAGAGTGAGCGAGAGGTGTGTGTGTGTGTGTGTGTGTGTGTGAGAGAGAGAGAGAGAGAGTGTGTGTGTGTGTGAGAGTGAGTGAGAGAGAGAGAGTGAGTGAGTGAGTGTGTGTGTGTGGTGACAGCTCTGTCTTGATCTGCAGGTTTCAGAGGAGTGTTCTAGATCTGACTCTGCAGTGGCGGTTTGCCAGTCTGCCAAATAATGCCAAGCTGGAGGTGGTGGCGTGTTCACGGCAGCCGGCGGGAGCCGAGAGCGCGGTGTGTATTCATGAAATGAAGTGTTTTAGTTTGGCCTTCTGTAATGTGATGAGTGAAACCAAATATTCAGCTGGAAATAATGTAGGGTGGGACTGATACTAGATAGTATAGTTTGTAAACAAACTTTGATATAGTCTTGAGAAACCCTAGCCAGAACGTTTGTAGAAGTTTTATCAGCTTGAAGTTTAAAGATTTTAAGTTAGAAATAGTTTTAGTTTAGTAGTTTTAAAAGCTATAATTCTCTGAAACGACTTCTGCCAGCAGGTGATGTGAACGTTACATAAGAGTTTAGTGAATATTACTGCATTATCTCTCAGAAATGATGTGTTATGTTGTCTGTATGAGTGTTGAGCTCAGCGTGTCAGGATTACCTCACCTTCCCTCCGTCCAGCACTCACTGCACCATCACACACATGCTGTGAAAATAATCAGCACCTTCTTTGATTCTCTCCTCTGAACACACACACGTTCAACCCCCAGCCACTTTCCATGAACAGGCCAAAATAGGGCTGGAAGCGCTTAAGAATAATGTAAATTGTTTTTTCTTTCCTATGAAGAATAGTCGTGATTATTGATTAATTGCCATGAAATGCACTATAATTTTCCTGTGTAAGAATAAAAATCACATCACATCACAACAACGCATCGCATCATGGCACAACACATGACATGACAACACATGACATCACATGACATTACATCACAACACATCACATGACATGACATCACAATGCATAACACATCATGACATGATCACATCACAACGCATAACACATCACAACACATGACATCACATCACGACATCTCAACACATCACATGACATCACATGACATCTCATCACATGACATCACAACACAACATCAGATGACTCGCATCACAATGCATGACACATCACATGACATCACAACGCATAACACATCACATGACATCACAACACATCACATGACATCACAACAAGATTCAAGATTCAAGAGTTTTATTTGTCACATACACAGTTATATACAGAATATACAACCGGCAGTGAAATGTAAACAGGTCCGCTCCATGGACAGTGCAAATTCTGATTAAAAACACAAGGAAGAAATTATAATAGAAATAGGATATAAAAAAGTACTATCTATATATATATATATATGTCTATATCTGTAGAATTATAAATAATCAAGTCAAGAAAAAAAAGGTAACAAATAAGGATAAAGTGGAATAAAATAATTGAAGTAGACTTTGCAGTGAGTAAACTGTAGACTTATAAATATGTGGTTAACAAATGTATAAAGAGTATAATGTGCAAACAGGTTTATGACAGGTTGTTACACAGTAACAACGAGAACAGAAAGTGCAGTGCAATGTCAGTGTATCGATGTTTATCCTGACGTGAAGTCACGTGATGTTAAGTTCAGGAGTCTGATGGCCTGGGGAAGAAGCTCCTCCTGAGTCTCTCAGTTTTGGCCATCAGGCTCGAGCGCTTACCAGATGGTAGCAGCGTGAAATGAGGGTTTGCAGGGTGATTAGAGTCCTTGATGATCTTGGTAGCTCTACCTTTGCAGCGTTTGGTGTAGACGTCCTGCAGAGACGGGAGAGCTGACCCTGAGATACGCTCGGATAAGCGCACTACTCTTTGCAGGGCTTTGCGGTCATGACTGGTGCTGTTCCCATACCACGCTGTCAACACATCACATGACATCACAATGCATAACACATCATGACATGATCACATCACAACGCATAACACATCACAACACATGACATCACGACATCTCAACACATCACATGACATCACATGACATCTCATCACATGACATCACAACACGACATCAGATGACTCGCATCACAATGCATGACACATCACATGACATCACAACGCATAACACATCACATGACATCACAACACATCACATGACATCACAACACATCACATGACATCACAATGCATAACACATCACGACATCACAACACATCACATGACATCTCAACGCGACATCACAACACATCACATGACATCACAACACATAACACATCACAACACATAACACATCACAACACATAACACATGACATCACACATCACAACACATGACATCACAACACATAACACTTCACGACATCACATGACATCACAACACGTCAATAACACATCACATGACATCTCAACACATCAAATCCTGGCGCATAACACAAGACATGACATCACAACACATCACATGACATCTCAACACGACAATGACATCACAACACATAACATGACATCACAACACATAACACATTACATGACATCACAACACATTACATGACATCTCAACACGACATCACAACACGTAACACATCACATGACATCACAACACATAACACATCACATGACATCACAACACATCACATGACATCACAACGCATAACACATCACATGACATCACAACACATCACATGACATCACAACACATCACATGACATCACAATGCATAACACATCACGACATCACAACACATCACATGACATCTCAACGCGACATCACAACACATCACATGACATCACAACACATAACACATCACAACACATAACACATCACAACACATAACACATGACATCACACATCACAACACATGACATCACAACACATAACACTTCACGACATCACATGACATCACAACACGTCAATAACACATCACATGACATCTCAACACATCAAATCACAACGCATAACACAAGACATGACATCACAACACATCACATGACATCTCAACACGACAATGACATCACAACACATAACATGACATCACAACACATAACACATTACATGACATCACAACACATTACATGACATCTCAACACGACATCACAACACGTAACACATCACATGACATCACAACACATAACACATCACATGACATCAGAACAAATCACATGACATCACAACACATCAATAACACATCACGTGACATCACAACACATCACATGATATCTCAACACGACATCACAACACAACACATCACAAATCAAATCAAATCACCTTTATTTATATAGCGCTTTTAACAAGTCCAATTGTTTCAAAGCAGCTTCACATTGTTAAAAGTAAAATAATGCTACAGAATTTGTACAGCCGTTCTGGTGAAACGGTGATGTTATCCAGCTCATTTCAGTATCATATAGTGTCAATGCGGGCAGATCGGTAATATAGATGAGATTTAGGAGTCCCCAACTGAGCAAGCCAAAAGCCAGAGGCAACGGTGGCAAGGAACCAAAACTCCTTCAGGGTCAGAATGGAGAAAAAAACCTTGGGAGAAACCAGACTCAGTCGGGGTGCCAGTTCTCCTCTGGCCGACGAACAAACAGTGTATGATTATAATTCTGGCAACATAGCAGGTCTTAATTCATATTAGGCAAATAGATATTTGTTAGATTATTCGAGAGAGATTGGAGTCGTCACGCCCGAAGACGGGTTTAATGAGGATGTCGTGTCGATGCAGCATTTCTGGGGGAGTTTATTTGACATGTTCTCTGCAGACACTTCAGGGATGAGTTGGTCATGTCCAGGCGCTGGTCCACCATCTGATCTGGATACGGCCTGGATCTGGCTGACTGCAGTAAACCTCGGGATAAACAGAGAGACTAACATTAGCGTAGATGCCATTCTTCTTATGATGTAACGAGTACATCAGGTGTTATGGGAAGTGTTCCCGGTTCCGGCTGACCTAGTTAATGCAGCCTGACAATCATTTACTGATTTGAGTAATAGAAATTGATAATGTTTTATGTGTAAGCCATAGTAAAGAGATGCGTTTTTAGTCTAGATTTAAACTGACAGAGTGTGTCTGCTTCCCGAACAATGCTAGGAAGACTTGCAACACATAACACATCACATGACATCACAACACATCACAACACATGACATATCACAACGCATAACACATCACATGACATCACAACAAATCACGACATCACAACACATCAACAACACATCACGACATCACGACAAATCACGACATCACAACACATCAACAACACATCACATGACATCTCAACACGACATCACATCACAACGCATAACACATGACATGACATCTCAACACGACATCACAACACATCACATGACATCACAATACGTAACACATCACATGACATCACAATACGTAACACATCACATGACATCACAACACATCACATGACATCACAACACATCACATGACATCACAACACATCACATGACATCAGAACAAATCACATGATATCACAACACATCAATAACACATCACGTGACATCACACCACATCACATGACGTCTCAACACGACATCACAACACATAACACATCACACATCACAACACGACATGATATCACAACGCATAACACATCACATGACATCACAACAAATCACGACATCACAACACATCAACAACACATCACATGACATCACAACAAATCACGACATCACAACACATCAACAACACATCACATGACATCACAACAAATCACGACATCACAACACATCAACAACACATCACATGACATCTCAACACGACATCACATCACAACGCATAACACATGACATGACATCTCAACATGACATCACATGACATCTCAACATGACATCACAACACATCATGACATGACATCACAACACATAACACATCACATGACATCACAACACATCACATCACAACGCATAACACATCACATGATATCACAACAAATCACATAACATCACATCACATGACATCACAACACATGACATCACATCATATGACATCTCAACACGACATTACATCACATCTCAACACGACATCACAACACATCATGACATCAAATGACATCACAACACATCACACATCACAACACATGACATCACAACACATAACACATCACATGACATCACATCACATGACATCACAACACATAACACATCACATGACATCACATGACATCACATCACATGACATCACAACACGACATCACAACACATCACACAACACATGACATGACATCACAACGCATAACGCATCACATGACATCACAACAAATCACATGACATCACAACAAATCACATGACATAACAACACATCACATGCCATAACACATCACATGACATCTCAACACAACATCACATCACAACGCATAACACATCACATGACATCACATGACATGACAACACAACACATCACATGACATCTCAACACGACATCACAACACATCACATTACAACACATAACACATTACAACACATAACACATCACAACACTTCACACATCACAACACATGGCATCACATCACAACGCATAACACATCATGACATCACAACACGACATCACACGACATCACAACACATCACATCACAACGCATAACACATCACAATGCATAACACATCACATGACATCACAAATCATGACATCACAACACATCACATGACATCTCAACACGACATCACAACACATAACACATCACATGACATCACAACACATCACAACGCATAACACATCACATGATATCACAACAAATCACATAACATCACAACACATCACATGACATCACAACACGTGACATCACATCATATGACATCTCAACACGACATTACATCACATCTCAACACGACATCACAACACGACATCACATGACATCACAACACATCACACATCACATCACATCACAACACATGACATCACAACACAACACATCGCATGACATCACATCACATGACATCACATCACATGACATCACATCACATGACATCACAACACATGACATCACATCACATGACACCACAACACGACATCACAACACATGACATCACAACACATAACACATCACATGACATCACAACACGACATCACAACACATCACATTACAACACATCACAACACATGACATCACAACACATAACACATCACATGACATCACAACACATGACATCACAACACATCACAACACATGACATCACAACACATAACACATCACATGACATCACAACACATGACATCACAACACATCACAACACATGACATCACAACACATAACACATCACATGACATGACATCACAACACGACATCACAGCACATCACAACACATCACACAACACATGACATGACATCACAACGCATAACACATCACATGACATCACAACAAATCACATGACATAACACATCACATGCCATAACACATTACATGACATCACAACACATAACACATCACATGACATCACAACACATGACATCACAACACATAACACATCGCATGACATCACATCACATGACATCACATCACATGACATCACAACACATGACATCACAACACATGACATCACAACACATGACATCACAACACATCACAACACATGACATCACAACACATAACATCACATGACATCACAACACGACATCACAACACATCACATTACAACACATAACACATCACATGACATCACAACACATGACATCACAACACATAACACATCACATGACATCACAACACATGACATCACAACACATGACATCACAACACATAACACATCGCATGACATCACATCACATGACATCACATCACATGACATCACAACATCTGACATGACATCACAACACATGACATCACAACACATGACATCACAACACATCACAACACATGACATCACAACACATAACATCACATGACATCACAACACACGACATCACAAACACATCACATTACAACACATAATACATCACATGACATCACAACACATGACATCACAACACATAACACATCACATGACATCACAACACATCACAACACATGACATCACAACACATGACATCACAACACATGACATCACAACACATGACATCACAACATATGACATCACAACATCATGACATCACAACACATGACATCACTGACATCACAACACATAACACATCACATGACATCACATCACAACACGACATCACAGCACATCACAACACATCACACAACACATGACATGACATCACAACGCATAACACATGACATGACATCACAACAAATCACATGACATAACACATCACATGACTTCTCAACACATCACAACGCATAACACATCACATGACATGACATCACAACACGACATCACAACACATCACACAACACATGACATGACATCACAACGCATAACGCATCACATGACATCACAACAAATCACATGACATCACAACAAATCACATGACATCACAACAAATCACATGACATCACAACAAATCACATGACATAACAACACATCACATGCACATCACAACATCACATGACATCTCAACACAACACATCACATCACAACGCATAACACATCACATGACATCACATGACATGACAACACAACACATCACATGACATCTCAACACGACATCACAACACATCACATTACAACACATAACACATCACAACACTTCACACATCACAACACATGACATCACAACACATAACACATCACATGACATCACAACACGACATCACAGCACATCACAACACATCACACAACACATGACATGACATCATAACGCATAACACATGACATGACATCACAACAAATCACATGACATAACACATCACATGACTTCTCAACACATCACAACGCATAACACATCACATGACATGACATGACATCACAACACAACACATCACATGACATCTCAACACGACATCACAACACATCACATTACAACACATCACATGACATCACAACACATCACAACACTTCACACATCACAACACATGGCATCACATCACAACGCATAACACATCATATGACATCACAACAAATCACATGACATCACATCACAACACGACATCACAACGCATAACACATCACAACGCATAACACATCACAATGCATAACACATCACATGACATCACAACAAATCATGACATCACAACACATCACAATGCATAACACATTACATGACATCACAACGCATAACACATCACATGACATCACAACGCATAACATCACAACACATCACGACATCTCAACACATGACATCACGACACATCACATGACATCACATGACATCACATGACATCACATGACATCACATGACATCACATGACATCACAACACATCACAACACTTCACACATCACATCACGACATCACAACACATCACAACACTTCACACATCACATCACATGACACATCACATGACACATCACATGACATCACAACACATCACATCCAGCTCTGTCCGGAGGCTTCTTAAAGCTCAACTATTGTACACACTGTAAAGACAGTAACGATGGCGTTGATTTTACACCAATCCCAGTGTGAGTCCGAATCGATGATGAAACATTGGAAGAACTAGTTATTCAACCCAAACCTTGAGCAGGACGTTTCTCAGGGATGCTACTCAGTTTGAGGGACATTATGAGATGTTTCAACTGTAATTCCTCTCCATCAGCATTAACACGTGTGTGTGGGTGTGTGTGTGTGTCTGTGTCTCTGTCTAATGTATTGTGGTGCACATGTTGGAACTGTATCAATAACAGTGCATACGTTAGCCCAGCTGATGTAAACATTAACATTTGCAAAACAAATCTTGCTCCATCCTTTATCTTTACTCAAAGTAGTAAGAATGACAGACAATCTGCATTAATAGACAGTTTGAGGTAGTACTGCAGCCCACAGCTGATTTACAGTAGTATTTCAGTAAGACAGTAATAACGTGAGATATAACACTACATGAAAGGTAATTTTCAAAAGTCCATAATAGGGGCTCTTTAAATCATTGAAATGAGTAATAACTAAATCAAATAAAAACACATCAGAATGTGTAACAGTGTTGCAGATTAAGCCTAAATGAATCTGTCACTCAGTGGTAGTTAGTTTGGAGCAAATGTTGGTAGAAGTTGTGATTGTTTGCAGTTTTTTATTTTTGTTAGAACAGACATTTGATGTGTTTAAAATGCAGTTATATAATAGTTTCTAACAGCCTCTCACCACTTCCCCTCCGCTGTAATTAGGCCTGCGATTGCATGTTTGCACGTTCATGCCGCGTTTGTCACATCCGTGTGATCAGCGGTCAGTAAACATCCGCGCTTCCGGAGCACATCTGCACTGCAGCTTCTCACGGCGAAACATGAATGAACATCCTCACTCACAATACAGAAGAAACATAAGCATGAATCATTCGTATTGTGTACAGTGGGTGTAAATGCATAAATGCTTGCTTTGAGCCTGTGTGATGTTTCATTCTGTGATTGTGACTGTTATGACATCAGCGCTCCGGATCGATGACATCATCACTTCCTGAAACATGTGTTTGGCACGAGAGCTCCGATCCCATCTGCTGTTTTACGGGAATGTGTTTATAACGCCGAATGTTTGTGCATTTGTAGCCGGACGGACGGATGAAAGGGAAAATGAATGTTTGATTGAAAGATCAAGGCGCGGTGATTAATGAGCGGCTCGGTCGTAAAGCATGATGGGTAAACCACCGTGCTGCTTTTCCCGCCAGCGTTTAACGGCCACTCTGCCTCACGCTTCAGGCATGTGGAGGGAGGAAAAATGCTTGGCGTGTCCAAGTGTGTGTTTGTGGTTGAGGCCGTACACAAACACGTGCCTTGATGTGCTGCCCGGCTCCGTCTCGCATACTTCTGCTCTTCAGGCTTTATCTCCCATTGGAGGCTTTTATGAAATGATTCTGGCTCTGGAGGAGATTTCAGGGTTGTTATTTTCCACACGTCTTTGAAATGCGTTCAAGAGTTTTAAGTCTGTTTGGATCAGCACGACCAGATTTCATGGAGATAAATGCACCATTATTTGCTGTAAATATTAAAGGTTTAAAGGAACACTCCACTTTTTTTGAAAATAGGCTCATATTTCAGCCAAAATTCAAACAGCTCAGTTTTACCATTTTCAGATCCATTCAGCGGTAGCACTTTTAGCATAGCTTAGCATAGATCATTGAATCTGATTAGACCGTTAGCATCTCACTCAAAAATGACCAAAGTGTTTCGATATTTTTCCTGTTTAAAACTTGACTCTTTTGTAGCTACATCGTGTTCTAAGACCGACGTAAAATTAAAAGTTGTGATTTTTCTAGGCTGATATGGCTAGGAACTATACTCTCATTCCTGCGTAATAATCAAGAAACTGCTGCCGTACCACGAGTCCGAGTCCAGACCGAGACCAGAGAGGCTTGAGTCCGAGTCCAGACCTAGACCAGAGAGGCTTGAGTCCGAGTCCAGACGGAGACCAGAGAGGCTTGACTCCGAGTTCAGAGAGGGCTGAGTCCGAGTCGAGACCAAGTTCAGGGAAAGTTGAGTCCGAGTCAAGACCGAGACCAGAGAGGGTTGAATCCGAGTCCAGACTGAGACCAGAGAGGGTTGAGTCCGAGTTCAGAGAGGGCTGAGTCCGAGTCGAGACCAAGTTCAGAGAAGGTTGAGTCCGAGTCGAGACCAAGTTCAGGGAAGGTTGAGTCCGAGTCAAGACCGAGACCAGAGAGGGTTGAATCCGAGTCCAGACTGAGACCAGAGAGGGTTCAGTCCGAGTCAAGACCGAGACCAGAGAGGGTTGAGTCCGAGTCAAGACCGAGACCAGAGAGGGTTGAATCCGAGTCCAGACTGAAACCAGAGAGGGTTGAGTCCGTGTCCAGACCGAGACCAGAGAGGGTTGAATCCGAGACCAGAGATGGTTGAGTCCGAGTCCAGACCGAGACCAGAGAGGGTTGAATCCGAATCAAGACCGAGACCAGACAGGGCCGAATCTGAGTCAAGACCGAGACCAGAGAGGGTTGAATCCGAGTCCAGACCGAGTTCAAAGAGGGTTGAATCCGAGTCCAGACCGAGACCAGAGAGGGCTGAGTCCGAGTCCAGACCGAGACCAAAGAGGGCTGAGTCCGAGTCCAGACCGAGACCAAAGAGGGCTGAGTCCGAGTCCAGACCGAGACCAGACCGAGACCAAAGAGGGCTGAGTCGAGTCCAGACCGAGACCAAAGAGGGCTGAGTCCGAGTCCAGACCGAGACCAAAGAGGGCTGAGTCCGAGTCCAGACCGAGACCAAAGAGGGCTGAGTCCGAGTCCAGACCGAGACCAAAGAGGGCTGAGTCCGAGTCCAGACCGAGACCAAAGAGGGCTGAGTCCGAGTCCAGACCCAGACCAGAGAGGGCTGAATCCGAGTCCAGACCGAGACCAGAGAGGGCTGAGTCCGAGTCCAGACAGAGACCGGAGAAAATCCACAAACAACATTAGAACTTAATTTAATTAACTTTTTAGTTATGGAGGGCATGCACAGAGTGCATTTTTTAAAGCAGGGTGGGCGGCCTTCTGTCAGACATTTTTGGGGGGAGATGCTCAGTGTTGAGCCTGTCATCTGTCGTCATATCTGTATTCATTGTATTATTTAATTAAACAAGATTTGGTTTTCTCTGTGACATTTTTGTCCTACTTTGAAAACAGTAAATATATTAAAATTACACAGTTGAGACAAATAATGTAGCCATGTGACTTTCTGGAAAGCGGGATCACTACAGGCAGATGGCAGGTGGACACAGCGTAAAATAGAAGCGAAAGCGGGCGGGTCACAGGTGTAGGAGAGAACCTGGTGGGAGTCAGCGTTAGTCTCAAGTCATGCACAACTGTGCACAAGAAAATCACCAATCATTGGACGTGTCAATCAAACATCAATTTAAAGAATTATTAACATACAGTAATAATCATGAAATATTTTGAATGGGACTCGAGTGGACTCGGGAATAAGTCCAATTCCTAATATGTTTGAGTACGAGTCAATGCCAAGTCCAAATGCACACGAGTCCATGATAAGACCAAGACCATTAAAATATGAGTGCGAGTCTTGAGTATACAACACTGTCCTGAACCGCATCTATTTGAACCGGAATACACTGAAGATGAGCTTTTGGAACATGAAAGGCAAGAAAGTGTGGCTGAACAGACTGGGGCAGAAGGGAGGAGAGCAGATTCAAACCTTTACAACGCACAGAACCATGGCTAATCACACGGGTAAATCCACTACCTAATTTGCTGGCTGCAACTACACAAGCTTAGGCTAAATCCAAAATCGCCCCCTAAACCCTCATTCACTATTCCCTACGTTAGTCCACTAACACAGTTCACTTGAAGGAGTGAATGAAAACAAGTGAGTGAATTCAGACAGCCGCTGTGTGTACATCGGCTGTACACTCATTATTGCGGTGCATTATGGGATTGAATGAGTGCACTCAGTAATGTCCACTATGGTTTCGGACACCACTACAAATGGCTGTCCCCTCAAATAATGCCCTATTTGAGGGTATGGGGGCGATTTTAAATTCAGCCATTAAATTCAGCCGGGGACCATTTTCAGGAGCTGTAATGTTGCGCCGCTGCACCCATGGTACGGCAGCAGTTTCTTGATTATTACGCAGGAATGAGAGTATAGTTCCTAGCCATATCGGCCTAGAAAATCACAACTTTTCATTTTCCGTCGGTCTTAGAACACGATGTAACTACAGAAGAGTCAAATTTTAAACAGGAAAAATATCGAAACACTTTGGTCATTTTTGAGCGAGATGCTAACGGTCTAATCAGATTCAATGATCTATGCTAAGCTATGCTAAAAGTGCTACCGCCAGATCCGGAGATCGGCTGAATGGATTTGAAAATGGTATAACTCAGCTGCTTAACTCTGGGGGAGCTGAAATATGAGCCTATTTTCAAAAAAAGTTTTACACACAAGACCCTTTGGTTTCTAACTCTATTATTAAGAGAATAAAACAGAAGATTAATTCAGATCAGAAACTAAAAGCAATTTTCTTTCCATTAGATTTTACTGCTTTTATTTTAGTTACTATATAGTACTAATATAGTAACTATATTTTCTCAAAAATGTTTGCAGTAATGTTCAAAAGTTTGGGGTCAGAATTATTATTATAATTTTAAATGTATACTTTTATTCATCAAGGATTGGGGGTTGTATGAATGGACACTTTGTAACCCCATCAAAGATGCATTAAAATGTGACCTTTATAATGTTACAAAAGATTCTATTTCAAATAAATTCTGTTCTTTTGAACTTTCTATTCATCAAAGAATCCTGAAAGATAAAATGCATCACAGTTTTCAACACTGATGATGAGTGAAGGATCATGTGACACTGAAGACTGGAGTAATGATGATAAATTCAGGAATAAATCACACTTTACTATATATTCACACAGAGAACAGCTGATCTACACTGGAGGAGTATTACACTGATCTACTGGAGTTATGAGCAGATTAATGCTTCATTTAAAAAATATTTGGATTTTTATTTGTAGTCTAACTAGTCAGTAATGCTGATTAATCAGTTGTGTGTCGCTGTGTTTCAGGTGCGGATCGCCCTTCAACTGGAGGACGGCTCTCGTCTTCAGGGCTCTTTCTCCAGTGGACAGACGTTATGGGATCTACTGAACCACTTTCCTCAAACCAGGTGTGTGTCTGGTGTGTATCTGTGCGGTTGTTTGTGCATGTGTGTGTTCTTTCTGTATCGATTAAAGTAAAGCGCATTCCTCCTGCTGAGGTTTTTAAATGCAGCCAGAGCGTGTGAAACGCATTTTATGAGCTCTCAGTGCTGCTGCCAAGCTCTTTAAACTGCTCGCACAGGCTCCTCCCACTCACACAACAGGCCACGCCCTGTCATCGCAGACCACTCCCCCTGCTCGCACACAACCACTGATTTCCTCTCTGCTTTCTTTCCCAAAAACAACTGCATGGAAAGTGAATATGGGTCGGGAAAAAACGTCCAGGAATACAATCAGGGTTTCTGCGGGTCTTAAAAAAGACAATTCAAGGCCTTAAAAATGTCTTAAATTGGAACAGAAAGTGTTAAATTCAGTATCATGGCATTAAATTAGGGCTCTATGATTTCTGCAACATGATGGGCAGAATTGAATTGGTCATAAACCCTGCAGAAACGCAGTCTAATGTATATACAGTGTGTTTGTGTTGTCGTCCAGTAGACGCACAGAGTGTGTGTTTTTGTTTGTTCTCTTCCTGACCGATGTTTTGATCTGTTTCCTCCTCTCAGGACGTCTGATCTGGAGGCGTCTGGACCCACACCGGTGTGTGTTTACATGAGAGACGAGGTGAGACCGACCGATTCAAACATCAAATCATAATCACTTCATTTAAAGCCCGTTCACACCAGGGACGATAGCTATAATGATAAAGACATAGAAGTTCTTCTAAATCATTGGAATCAGTTTCAGAGTGATGAACGATAAAAACATTGACAGCCAATCAGAATCCAGCAACATGCGACAACACTGAAGCGCTTATAATAAACAGAGCGATATTGTGCGCTGGTTTGGACACTAATATAGTTATCGTTCTTGATGTCTTATCGTATGTTTCTTCTCTTCTTAACCCTCCTGTTGCATTCGGGTCAGTTTTGACCCGGAAACCGTACATAAACATTTCTAAAAAAAAAAAAAAAAAAAGAATCCATAGTTTTTAGTTCAGGAATAAAAAACTTTGCAGATGGATTAAGAGTCTCAAAATACACATCATTTATTTATTTATTTTCAGATTTTTTAAATGATCTTTTAAACAGCATTTAAACAGAATTGTTACACCTTTCACGCTCGGGTCAGTTTTGACCCAGAAGTGAACTGTGGCTTTACTATCAGTTACGTCTAATAGTACATATTTAGTAAAATGTGTTATATTTATCTATAAAGTACATTTAGCCTCTTTCCCGTGTCTCACACACACTAAGACTGAATTTTGTTGGGAAATTTGATTATGCATGCAAAAGTTATTTTATAAAAACAATAAATGAAAAATGAATTTGAAATATTTAAATGCAATTTAAAATTATAAAAAAAAAAAAAAAATCAATTTATTTTCCTCACTCATCAGACTTTTGATGCTATATATATATTCTTATTAACTGAGTCCTGTGTTCTCCAACTAGGACAAATCATAAAATATTAATAAAAAAATTCACAATTTATTTTCACCATTTGTTTCTTATGCTCCAAACAATGTAGTGATGTAAAACATTTTATAAATTACAAAGGTATTTTTTCCTGGGACTTTTTTCTCCATTTTGGGGATTTAAGACAAGTTGGAGGTTATTCTAACTAATGTACCATTCTCTTTAACAAAGAACACTTTTTATGTACTTTAACAGAAATCTAACACAAATAAGGGTTCAATAATTGGTGATTTACTTAAATAAACTTAATAAAAGTTCTCTATACTATGTAAAAAGTGTATGATTAACCATGAGTTTTGTCATAAGAATGTTATCTTTTCTTTTTTCAGTATTTGAATGTCGCCAAAAATGACAGATTTATTTATTTATTTATTTTCAATGAAATGATTGTACTATATTTTAGTTCAATAATATTTAATATTTTGTATTTTTAGTGGATTTTATGCTACCACATTATATTTATGCAGTAGTTATAATTTATTCACTTTTTGATGATAACTCTTTAAAGCAACAGACGGAAGTTTGGTCTCTTTTTAAAGACGACGCATGGCAGATTATTATTTTTTGTATCGAAAAATGCACAGAAATACCATAAAATATACATATATTTTTACATAAAATATATATTTTACTCTAAAACTGTGAGAAAATCAAAACAAGTTGTGTTCCAAATTTGTATGTTCTCAAAATTTATTTGTGCGCAGTACCAAACGCTTCCACTAGATGGAATCCGACGTCCATTAATTTCCAATGCGCGGACAATACACAGCATTGTGTTATTAAACAGAAAGTAGTAAACGCTGTTTCGTGTGTTTGTTCTTGTTCAGGTCAGCGGTGAGGAAGCACTGAAGAAGACGACTCTAAAGTCTCTGGGCCTCACGGGAGGAAGTGCCATCATACGGTGAGCTCTCAGTGCTGATGTCACATCCCTGTCTGATTCATGATGATAATGGTGTTTCTGTGCATTAGATATGTGCTGAAAGGCTCCAGCTCCTCATGTCCTGGTGCGGCAATGGATGCGGTCGCCACGCCAACGGATGCTGTCGCCACGCCAACGGATGCTGTTGCCAAGACGACTGTATCACAGCCGCCTCCTCCAGAACCATCAGCCCCTGTTCCTATTAAAACCCCAGATCCGCCCGCTGCGGTCGCCGCCCCTTTGAACCATCACCCTGTCAAACAGGAAGAAGAGGAGCTGAACACGAGCCGGGAGCAAGCGGTGCGGCCCAAAACTAGAGCCGCTGGCGAGCAGCAGATAACGGCACAAGAGGACGACGAGCGACCGGGGACATCCCAACAGTGCCGTGGCTCCGCCCCCACTCCCTCAGCCACGGCCACTGACTTTGTGCCATTTACAGGAAGTGGTCAGCGTCTGGGAGGACCTGCTGGACTGAAGAGCTCGACCTCATGGTCGCCATGTGTATCCGGCAGCCCTCCCAAAGCCAAAAAACCCAAACCCAGCCATGAAATCAAGGTATTAAAAATATGTTCAACACTGATAATAATCATAAATGTGTGTTGAGCATCAAATCCTCATATGAGAATGATTAGTGAAGGATCATATGACACTGAAGACTGGAGTAATGATGATAAATTCAGCTTTGATCACAGGAATAAATTACACTTTATTATATATTCACACAGAGAACAGCTGATCTACACTGGATCTCCTCGTGTTCTCACACACTCTGTTTTCATCTGCAGTTCTTTCATGTGTGTTTGTTAGTTTTCTCTGTTA
>JAGHMJ010001977.1:67500-80000 GCA_018749465.1 Paracanthobrama guichenoti
TCCCTCTGGAATTCCTTTGAGGTTCTTTCCCGATGTGAGATTCCAGCGGCTGTTTCCGCTCACATCCGTTCTAAAGATAGTGACTGCTTTCCTAGAAACCCCTCCAGCGTGCACACACACACACACACACACTCCCACCTGTCTCCCACTCTCCATCATCAACACATACACGCATCAAAGCAGATGCTGTTTCCTGCAGCTCGCAGTGATGTCTTAATGTAGAATACACTCTCTCTCACACACTCACTCTCACACACACTCACTCACTCACACACACACACACACACACTCTCACACACACACATGCACTCTTACACACACAAACGCACTCTTAGACACACACTCTCACACACACTCTCTCTTGCTCTCTCTCACACACACCCTTAATAAGCTACAGTTTCAAAGCATCTTTTTCCACACTGATAATAACTATCACCCTAAAGAATCCTTATGTTATTCTTTACTCCTCTCAAACATTAAACTGATGCTCTTCAGGAAGTCTGTAATAGCTGCAGCCTGTCTGGAGGTCGTGACCTCTGACCTCAGTAAGTCACATGAAAGCGGTCAGAGAGACGCGCTGAGCTCTTCTAAACACACGTTGGTCTCTCGATCCATCACACGTGTCCTTCCTGTGATCCCGTCTTCAGCTGTATGCCGCGCTCTCCTCCTCCGCTCTCCTGCTCCGCTCCTGCTGAATACGTCCCGCCGGCGGCTCCCAGGTCATGTGACTCCTCCAGCCAGCGGGCGGCAATAGAGGACGTCTGTGACCCTCAGGCGCCGGCGCAGAGACCTGTGAGGAATGACCCCGGGAAAGTGCCAAAGTGGCTCAAACTGCCAGGTGTGTTCCTCGTGTTTTTTAGCTCTCAAAAATTACATATCGTTCATCGGCTTTCAAATATAAAGAATTATCGTATCGGTCAAAATGTTCATATCAGTGAAATATTCCTCCAGTGTAGATCAGCTGTTCTCTGTGTGAATATATAGTAAAGTGTGATTTATTCCTGTGATCAAAGCTGAATTTATCATCATTACTCCAGTCTTCAGTGTCACATGACCCTTATGATAGAGGAAATATATATTGCATTCACACTCTTTTTGACTGTTTCCAGGTAAGAAGTGACGTTTGATCAGCGCAGGAGGACGAGAGCGTTTGGATTCTCCGGCTGCAGTAGTTCAATAGTTTAACAATAATTCATGCAAACCTTCATCAATTAAACAGATAATTGCCAATTGAGTTTCTCTCTTCTTTTCTGACATCAACTGTTTCTAAATCCATGACTGCGTCCGAAATCAAATACTTCCCTACTATAGTACAGAGCATCCGGGAAGTACTCAGTGCTTCACTTCTTCCACAGTTTGTTTTGTTACAGCCGTATTCCAAAATGGATTTCAATTAATTATTTTCCTCAAAATTCTACGAACAATATCCCATAATGACAACATGAGAGAAGTTTGTTTGAAATTTTTGCAAATTTAATCACATGTCCATAAGTATTCCCAGCCCATGCCATGACACTCAGCACTGAGCTCAGGTGCTCCTGATTCCACGGATCATCCTTGAGATGTTTCTACAGATCAACTGGAGTCCACCTGTGGTCAGTTCAGCTGATTGGACATGATTGGGAGAGGCACACACCTGTCTATAAAAGGTCCCACAGGTAACAGTGCATGTCAGAGCACAAACAAAGCCATGAAGTCCAAGGACTCTCAGACCCTCTGGTCTGATGAAACTAAGTTTGAACTCTTTGGCCTGAATGGAGGAAACCAGGCACCGCTTATCCCCTGGCCAATCCCATCCCTACAGTGAAGCATGGTGGTGGCAGCATCATGCTGTGGGGGATGTGTTTCAGCGGCAGGAACTGGAAGACTAGTCAGGATTGAGGGAATGATGAATCCTTGATAAACCTGCTCTGGGGCAAAGGTTCATCTTCCAACAGGACAACGACCCTAAGCACACAGCCATGATAACAAAGGAGTGGCTATGGGACAACTCTGGGAATGTCCTTGAGTGGAACATCTCTGGAGAGATCTGAAAATGTCTGTGCACCGACGCTCCCCAGACATACAAATTCAGTGGAGATTTCGGCCACCCGATGGAGAAAATCACATTGGCCTACTTTAGTTGCACAGACCTGGTAGCTCATAAACCCCGCCCTCTCCATGTAATGTAATGGCACGTGAGAAAAACTAAACAATCAAATTACACTTTATTATCAAAAAGTTTACAAAGTTATCAAGTGTTTGTTTTTTAAACCAGTTTGGTTTTAGCTATTTGATGCTATAAAAGGAGGGGGTGTGACATCATGATGACCGAAGTGGTCAATGAGGCACTAACGGACAATTTTCAGGGAACTTTGGGAGGAGATTGGAGCTTTAACTTTAATCTCTACATTTCCATAACTGTTTATTTCACACCAATGTAGGAGTTCCACTTCACACTCACTACTGCACAGACTCGGGCTCAGATGTCAGCGCCACATTTGGACATTGGTGGCTTCACTTTTCTACAATGAAAATTGAGTGAAGGTGTGACGTCCATCTTTTTTTACAGTCTTACGCTGCGCTCACACCGAATGCGAATAGTGCGTCAAATTTGTGTCTGTCGCGTCTAGTTGGCCACTTGAACATTTTGAATCCATTCGCACGCCACAGTGAATTGGATGCGTGTATAAACCGAGCGTTTGAAGCTAAATAGACATGCATTCAAGGTGCTGCAGGAGCTGCGCCTGGATGATGGCTGCTCTCGGCGGGGTTAATGAGCGCTGAGCGCCCGCTGATTGACTGGATCTCACAACTCCGAAAAATGCCAGATCAAAAATTTCAAATATGCTCTCTCTGTATAAATAAACCACAGATTTGAGCTTTAAACAACTACATTCTCGCCTGAAAAAGTCTACATTTCGTGACACAATAACAGTAGTATTTTTAAATTACGTGGGGTTTCGCATCCACTATTGACTTGCCATATTGCGTCACTTCACCATGTGACAGCAGCAGGCAGGCTCCTGATTGGCTAACGTGGCGTCAAACGCGAATTCGCTTCAAACACATGAATGCACATAATGCGCAAGACGCTCAATTCGCGAACTGGATGCATGGATGAGGCGAAATTGTGTAAACCACGCCGTGCTAAACACGTCTATCGCACCGCAGGACCTCCAGACGCGTGTCAACACGCCTTTTCATTGACTTAACTTGGAAATCACTTGCTCCAGACGCTCCATTCACGTTTGGTGTGAACGCAGCATTAAGGCTTGTTCACACGGCACCGATTATTGCACGCTTATCGCCGACGTTTAACTCCTGGTGACTAAACAAAGGGCGCCAATGTGAGTGTGCACACCGACGCGCAAAACAGCAGACGTAAAAGTGTAATAAAAAAACACCTTGGGTTAATTTTTTTGCTTTTACGCGCCGCGTTAAAAAACTGGCTGACCAATGAGATTGACGCATTTGTTCACGTGCATTTGTTGTTGTTGGTGGCACGCAAACACAAAACGGTCTTGCCGAGCACACATCAATGCCGAAGAGGAAGTAAGAAGACGAAGAAGATGATCTGCAATCAAATCAAAAGCGCCATCTACTGTCAGGGAGTGAAGCTGCACGTTCATATCGCTTAGGTATGAGCACAAATGCTGCCTTCACTATCGGAATTATCGTAAATACAAATTTCCGATGTAAAAATTGCACATGAACGCCCTATGATGTCGTGTTTACCACTGGGAAGTTCGGAAATAATTTTGATACCCAAATTCTCGAGATGGGCGTGCTTTTCCCCAAAAACAGCTTGATCATCTTCGCATTAATGTAATGCATATTTACATGTATACGAGTAATCATTTAAAGCGTATTATGTTTTATGCACAGCGAAAACTGCCTGCATTTGACCGAAATTAAATTAGAAAGGGGACGGATAGCATTGTAAATGTTTATAAGGTTGTAAGTGCATGTGCCACTACATATCATTTTTGTTTGCACTGTTCAGATCGCTTGGGTATGAACACAAAGAAGCGTGGCGATGATGGTTTTCACGGATTCGCGTGTTTGTAGTTTACTCGGAGACAATAACTGTATCGTTTTCAAAAACTTTCAAAAGTTTGCATTTCCAGGCCCCAAAACGCGGTTGTCGTGTTAAAAAAAAAAAAAAAAAAAAAAAAAAAAAGACCAAAGCGCATAAAAAGTTTTGCGTTTTTAGTTGTGTTGTGTTTACACTTAGTTTACAAACGAGCATTTTCGGTGTTTTCGCTGGTATCGGGTACGCGATGCTTTGATGTAAACGGTCCTGCTGCCCGTCTACAGGAACTTCAAAGTGTCCGGAGGAGAGGCTGTGGCGCGCCTGGCGCTTGTCACGTCCCCGGTTAATGAGCTCCAGCTGCGGCGGCTCTTTGAAGGCGGAGCCGCGGTTTGATGAAGGCCGCTCGCGGAGCACCTGCTGAGGGTTTGGAGGAACCTCGCAGGTCAACCAATACATTAACCCCTCAAAACACGGCGTTTTCTTCCTCACCCCGTTCAAAGGTAAAAGTGATCTGCCTTACACTCGAGGTGTACTTTAAAAACGGCCCTGATGTGCATCACGTTTGAATGAACGTAAAACTCCTAAATTATAGGGATAGTTCACCCAAAAATTGTCATCATTTACTCACCCTCAAGTTGTTCCAAACTTCTATGAATTTCTTTGTTCTGCTGAACACAAAAGAAGATATTTTGCAGAATATGGGTAACTAAACAGTTGAGTTTTAGTCCATCAACTGTTTGATTATCGTCATTTTTCAAAATATTTTCTTTTGTATTTAGCAGAAGAACGAAATTCATATAGGTTTGAAACAACTGGAGAGTGAGTAAATGATAATGACAGAATTTTCATTTTGGGGTGAACTATCCCTTTAAAGGCACAGTATGTAATTACTCAACACAAAGGCGTGTCTTGACTCGAGTGGGCGGAGCTTTTATTCTGCCGCGAGCGCTTCCGCTTCTTCCGCTCATGCGTGTGTGTGTTTGATCATATCACACACATGTGAGTGTGTTAAAGTGATGTTATAATGCTACTCTGTGCGTTGGCTCGGCGCTACTATGAGACGCTTGTTCACACTGCAGTGAGCGAGATCATATTAGGCATGGTAAAACATGGCACTCTGTGCGGTAAATCAACAACACCAGATTTACACAATCAGACTAACTGTGTTGAGCTGGAGAACAATCATTAGTTTCTGTCCATCACTGATCCAAACAGTGTCTAATAAAACACATCAGATATTAAAGCGGCTTTGTGTTGCCATGGTTACTACACAATAACGATGATGTCACTGATAGGCGATGCACACACACGGGCCGTGTCCTGGTTAAAATTTAGGATTTCTCTGGATTTAAACATTCTTGGAAACAATGTATAACAGTAATTAATTGATTAATTCATTTGCACACTTTATTTTCTCCCCTGTAGAGGGTCTCTGATATAATTTATAATATATATAATTACATTTACAGTTTGACATTACAGTTTATTCTCTTTTCTAAATATTTGCTTCTATTCATGAGATTAATCACAGTTCATTTGTCATATTTTATGTTTCTCTTCAGGCTTCTACATACAATACATTAACGGGAAACAGATATGTACATTCTGTACACATTTTTAATAATGTTTTACTGTATAAATGGTTCTTTAAACATGATATATCATGGGGGTATTTATATATATATATACTCACCTAAAGGATTATTAGGAACAACTGTTCAATTTCTCATTAATGCAATTATCTAATCAACCAATCACATGGCAGTTGCTTCAATGCATTTAGGGGTGTGGTCCTGGTCAAGACAATCTCCTGAACTCCAAACTGAATGTCAGAATGGGAAAGAAAGGTGATTTCAGCAATTTTGAGCGTGGCATGGTTGTTGGTGCCAGGACGGCCGGTCTGAGTATTTCACAATCTGCTCAGTTACTGGGATTTTCACGCACAACCATTTCTAGGGTTTACAAAGAATGGTGTGAAAAGGGAAAAACATCCAGTATGCGGCAGTCCTGTGGGCGAAAATGCCTTGTTGATGCTAGAGGTCAGAGGAGAATGGGCCGACTGATTCAAGCTGATAGAAGAGCAACTTTGACTGAAATAACCACTCGTTACAACCGAGGTATGCAGCAAAGCATTTGTGAAGCCACAACACGCACAACCTTGAGGCGGATGGGCTACAACAGCAGAAGACCCCACCGGGTACCACTCATCTCCACTACAAATAGGAAAAAGAGGCTACAATTTGCACAAGCTCACCAAAATTGGACAGTTGAAGACTGGTCTGATGAGAAATGTTGCCTGGTCTGATGAGTCTCAATTTCTGTTGAGACATTCAGATGGTAGAGTCAGAATTTGGCGTAAACAGAATGAGAACATGGATCCATCATGCCTTGTTACCACTGTGCAGGCTGGTGGTGGTGGTGTAATGGTGTGGGGGATGTTTTCTTGGCACACTTTAGGCCCCTTAGTGCCAATTGGGCATCGTTTAAATGCCACGGCCTACCTGAGCATTGTTTCTGACCATGTCCATCCCTTTATGACCACCATGTACCCATTCTCTGATGGCTACTTCCAGCAGGATAATGCACCATGTCACAAAGCTCGAATCATTTCAAATTGGTTTCTTGAACATGACAATGAGTTCACTGTACTAAAATGGCCCCCACAGTCACCAGATCTCAACCCAATAGAGCATCTTTGGGATGTGGTGGAACGGGAGCTTCGTGCCCTGGATGTGCATCCCACAAATCTCCATCAACTGCAAGATGCTATCCTATCAATATGGGCCAACATTTCTAAAGAATGCTTTCAGCACCTTGTTGAATCAATGCCACGTAGAATTAAGGCAGTTCTGAAGGCGAAAGGGGGTCAAACACAGTATTAGTATGGTGTTCCTAATAATCAAGGAATGCAAATTCCTTTTTGCAAAGTGCATTTTGCACTTTCAATGCAAAATGCTGAACAGTTAATTCATGCGTTCATGACCTCAAGGGTTAGTTAGGGCTAGATTATTGTAATGCTCTACTGGGTGGTTGCCCTGCTCACTTAATAAACAAACTCCAGCTGGTCCAAAACGCAGCAGCTCGAGCTCTTACTAGAACCAGGAAGTATGACCATATTAGCCCGGTTCTGTCAACACTGCACTGGCTCCCTATTAAACATCGTATACGTTTTAAAATCTTGCTTATTACTTACAAAGCACTAAATGGTTTAGCTCCCCAGTACTTGAGCAAACTCTTAACGCATTATACTCCATCACGTCTATTGCGGTCTCAAAACTCTGGCCAGTTGATAATCCCTAGAATATCAAAATCAACTGCAGGCGGTCGATCCTTTTCCTATTTAGCGCCTAAACTCTGGAACAGTCTTCCTAGCATTGTTCGGGAAGCAGACACACTCTGTCAGTTTAAATCTAGACTAAAAACGCATCTCTTTACTATGGCTTACACATAAAACATTATCAATTTCTATTACTCAAATCAGTAAATGATTGTTAGGCTGCATTAACTAGGTCAGCCGGAACCGGGAACACTTCCCACAACACCTGATGTACTCGTTACATCATAAGAAGAATGGCATCTACGCTAATGTTAGTCTCTCTGTTTATCCCGAGGTTTACTGCAGTCAGCCGGATCCGGGGCATATCCGGATCAGATGGTGGAAGCGCTCGAGGCAGAATAAAAGCTCCGCCCAATCAAGAGTCAAGACATGCCTTTGTGTTGAGTAAGAGACGAAAAATTACATATTGTGTCTTTAATATGAAGTCAAAAATATAATTTAATTTAAAAACTAATAGCATATCAATTACACGGTAGTACAAGTTACTCTTACAAAAACAATGTATTTAATCAAAACCACGTTTCATCAAATTACATAAAACTGGATGGAACTGCCGTTTCATGTTTTACTTTACAGATCTTCTCACTATAATATTCCCAATCATTAGAGGTCATATAATAAAAGCTTATGATTAGGCTAGTACTCATTTACACCACTATTTGTCATTTTAAAACAATCTTTGGGGAAAAATAATGAGCTCATCTGTGTCTCATCTAAAGAACAGGGTTGTGTGTTTCTGATTCAGTTTCAGGTTGTGTTCACGGATGAATGGTTGTTTGGCTCCCTCTAGTGGTCCTCTTAAGCTCTTTTACACTGGTGTAGTTTAGGTCATCACAAGGGCCCCGGCTCTTCAAAGCTCATCCTGGAGTTGCTGATACATCTTTCAATCATCTCAACGGGCCCCAGATGGCAGTACAGACCCACATATCCCTGAGAGAGGAGTCCGCTTGCACTAGTGTGTGAGTACAGCAGGTGGTGCTGTTGGAAAAATATCTTTATACAGTCAAACTGTTACTAGGACCAGGGTTATTATCAACTACAACTAAAAAAGTTAAACATTAACTGGACTAAAATATAATAAAGCATCTTATTTCAGCAAGTTACCAAGAAACCTTACTCATTTTTATTTGGTTTAACTTGTAGTAAAATAGCCCTAAGTAAAATAAAAATGAATATGACTTTATAGACTTTTTTTAAACTAATAGCCTAATAATTATTTGTTTTTAAACAAATTAAAAAATGATATGATATCAAAATTAATATACCAGCATATTTGTTTCTGGTGTGATGATCCGTGTTTTTGTTGTCAGGAATATTACAGTGTTTTGTGGTTAATTCAGTAAATGAGTCCCAGTTGCAACACGATCTGTGTCAGATGCTGGGACACTAAAGGAACACTGAAGTGCATGAAATGCACAGCATTATTCAATATGTTAACATAATTTCCACTAGACATGAAGACAGGGCGGGATATATCAAACAGCTCTTCCCCTTTTTTAAAATAGCCAACAGCGTTTAGTTTGTAAACTCGGCCAGATCCGTTGAGCTCGGTAAAGCTGCAGTTTCCTCCTAATCTCCTCCAAATTGCTTTAAAATGCAACATTCTGTGCAAAATTCAAACGGGTCTGATATATTTTCTGGTCTGTCTGAGCCGACTATCCCCTATATAGTGCACTGTCTGATCATTCCCTATCCCCTATATAGTGCACTGTCTGATCGTTCCTATCCCCTATATAGTGCACTGTCTGATCGCTCCTATCCCCTATATAGTGCACTGTCTGATCATGCACTGTCTATCCCCCCTATATAGTGCACTGTCTGATGATCCGTTCTCATCCCCCTATATAGTGCACTGTCTGATCATTCTCTATCCCTATATAGTGCACTGTCTGATCGTTCTCATCCCCTATATAGTGCACTGTCTGATCGTTCCCTATCCCCTATATAGTGCACTGTCTGATCGTTCCCTATCCCCTATATAGTGCACTGTCTGATCATTCCTATCCCTATATAGTGCACTGTCTGATCGTTCCCTATCCCCTATATAGTGCACTGTCTGATCGTTCCCTGTCCCTATATAGTGCACTGTCTGATTGTTCCCTCATCCCTATATATAGTGCACTGTCTGATCATCCTCCTATCCCTATATAGTGCACTGTCTGATCGTTCCCTCGTCCCCTATATAGTGCACTGTCTGATCGTTCCGTATCCCCTATATAGTGCACTGTCAGATCGTTCCCTATCCCATATATAGTGCAGTCTGATCGTTCCCTATCCCATATATAGTGCACTGTCAGATCGTTCCGTATCCCCTATATAGTGCACTGTCAGATCGTTCCCTATCCCCTATATAGTGCACTGTCAGATCGTTCCCTGTCCCATATATAGTGCACTGTCTGATCGTTCCCTATCCCCTATATAGTGCACTGTCTGATCGTTCCCTATCCCCTATATAGTGCACTGTCCGTATTCCTATATAGTGCACTGTCTGATCGCTCCCTATCCCCCTATATAGTGCACTGTCTGATCGTTCCTCATCCCCTATATATAGTGCACTGTCAGATCGTTCCTCATCCCCTATATAGTGCTCCTGTCAGATCGTTCCCTATCCCCTATATAGTGCACCGTCTGATCGTTCCCTGTCCCCTATATAGTGCTCCGTCTGATCGTTCCCTATCCCCTATATAGTGCTCCGTCTGATCGTTCCCTGTCCCCTATATAGTGCACTGTGTAATCGTTTCTATCCCCTATATAGTGCTCCGTCTGATTCCTATCCCCCCTGTCCCCCTATATAGTGCACTGTCTAATCATTCCCCTGTCCCTATCCCCTATATAGTGCTCCGTCTGATCGTTCTCATCCCCTATATAGTGCAATCGTCTAATCGTTCCCCTGATCCCCTATATAGTGCTCCATCTGATCGTTCCCTATCCCCTATATAGTGCTCCGTCTGATCGTTCCCTATCCCCTATATAGTGCACTGTCTGATCGTTCTCCTATCCCCTATATAGTGCTCCGCTTGATCGTTCCCTAATCCCTATATAGTGCTCCGTCTGATCGTTCCCTATCCCCTATATAGTGCACTGTCTGATCGTTCCCTATCCCCTATATAGTGCTCCGTCTGATCGTTCCCTATCCCCTATATAGTGCTCTGTCTGATCGCTCCTATCCCTATATAGTGCTCCGTCTGATCGTTCCCTATCCCCTATATAGTGCACTGTCTGATCGTTCCCTATCCCCTATATAGTGCTCCGTCTGATCGTTCCCTATCCCCTATATAGTGCACTGTCTGATCGCTCCTATCCCTATATAGTGCTCCGTCTGATCGTTCCTCATCCCCTATATAGTGCTCCGTCTGATCGTTCTCTATCCCCTATATAGTGCTCCGTCTGATCGTTCCCTATCCCCTATATAGTGCTCCGTCTGATCGTTCCCTATCCCCTATATAGTGCACTGTCTGATCGCTCCCTATCCCCTATATAGTGCTCCGCCTGATCGTTCCCTATCCCTATCCCCAGTGCACTGTCTGATCGTTCCTATCCCTATATAGTGCTCCGTCTGATCGTTTCCTCTATCCCTATATAGTGCACCGTCTGATCGTTCCCTATCCCCTATATAGTGCTCCGTCTGATCGTTCCCTATCCCCTATATAGTGTTCCGTCTGATCGTTCCCTATCCCCTATATAGTGCTCCGTCTGATCGTTCCCTATCCCCTATATAGTGCTCCGTCTGATCGCTCCTCATCCCTATATAGTGCAGTCTGATCGTTTCCCTATCCCTATATAGTGCACTGTCTGATCGCTCCCTATCCCTATATAGTGTTCTGTCTGATCGTTTCTCTATCCCTATATAGTGCTCCGCCTGATCGCTCCCTATCCCCTATATAGTGCTCCGCCTGATCGCTCTCTATCCCTATATAGTGCAGTCTGATCGTTCCTATCCCCTATATAGTGCACTGTCTGATCGCTCTCATCCCCTATATAGTGCTCCGTCTGATCGTTCCCTATCCCCTATATAGTGCTCCGTCTGATCGTTCCCTATCCCCTATATAGTGCAGTCTGATCGTTCCCTATCCCCTATATAGTGCTCCGTCTGATCGTTGGACAGGAAATCAGATGAGAAGCTGAAGTGCAGAGTGATGTCATCAGAATCATTGATCCATATACAGAGACTGTAAGTGTTGAATGCTTTATATCTTGTTCTGGAGCTTATAGATGACAGTGAGAATAACACATTCATACTAAAAGACAAACGCTTCCTTTCTGATTTCATGGGGACTTTAAAGGAGCGTAAAACTCCAGGACTCTATCTGTGTCCCTGCCGATTACCACACATTATTTACACTCAAAAAAGAGATTAAACGGTAACTTCATCAGGTACTTTGATTATGATTATTCATGATTTATTTCTGAGTAGATAAAATACGTTTCTTTACAAGCTGTTCACACATTGGTAATAACAAAGCTAACGTGCTAAAAAATTAAAAACAGTCCTGAGACGTAAATGAGATTCAAAATGACATTTGGCGTTCATTGCATGAAGAAAAAATGCAGAGATGTTATTTTTGTGTTTCACAGACAGATTCCTTCAGGTCTGGAGACACATCACGGGCGATGCGATCATCTCGGGCCTTTAGCCTGCACTGAACATGGAAGATTCCCTTCAGAACCTGATACTCGTAGTAATCTTGGATATTTGAGCTTCATTCTTCAGCTGCATGTTGGAAGCCCCGAGTGTGTGTGTAAATATGTTTATATATAGAATAACTGCGATTCCTTCACAGGTGCATCTGGACACACATTCCAGCCTCCGGCCGCGCCCTCACAGAGTGGAAATAACCTCCTCTGGAGAGAGACTCCGGCTGTAATCCGTACGGACGGATCCCATCTCCTCTGCTCTCCGTGTGGAGCTTCTTCTCTCAGAATGCTGGAGGTAATGGATCTGATGTCTGCGAGACTCTGGCGATTTTGACGGTTTAGTTTTTTGACAGATCGTGAGTCAGGCGCTCCAAAATAGAGTCAGAAATACTTCATGCAGCCCTGAGGAGAGGAGCGTCTGTGGCGGCGGTGGGAACCGAACAGGAAGCGTCAGACGGTGGGCGGCCGGATCACTGCAGACGTGAGGAGATTATCAGCAGATATCATCAGAGC
>JAGHMJ010001977.1:92500-97500 GCA_018749465.1 Paracanthobrama guichenoti
ACTTTAAACTCAAACTCATTTTCGTAAATGCGCCTCTTGGGCTTTGTTATGAAAGATGATTCCCTCATGCATATTTTTGACATGCCAGTCAAGCTGAATGAATCAATACCAATTCAAAAGTCATTAAGAGCTCATCTTTTAATGAATTAGAGGCGTTGTTGATCCAAACGCTCATGAATGCGGGATGATTTTTAATAACCGGCCCGTGCGGTAGACCGGGTTCATTAGTATTCGTGTGTAGCCCTGACCGACATCAGAGACCCTCACCTCTCACCTCTCTCTCTTCTCCTCTCTCTCTCTCACGCCCTCTCTCACCTCTCTCTCTCTCTCGAGAGCTCTCTCTCTCTCTAGCGCTCCTCTCTCTCTCTTACGAGCTCTCTCTCTGAAGCTCTCTCTCTCTCTCTCTCTCTCTCTCTCTCTCTCTCTCTCTCTCTCTGTCTCTCTCTCTCTCTCTCTCTCTCTCTCTCTCTCTCTCTCTCTCTCTCTCTCTCTCTCTCTCTCTCTCTGTCTCTCTCTCTCTCTCTCTCTCTCTCTCTCTCTCTCTCTCTCTCTCTCTCTCTCTCTCTCTCTCTCTCTCTCTCTCTCTCTCTCTCTCTCTCTCTCTCTCTCTCTCTCTCTCTCTCTCTCTCTCTCTCTCTCTCTCTCTCTCTCTCTCTCTCTCTCTCTCTCTCTCTCTCTCTCTCTCTCTCTCTCTCTCTCTCTCTCTCTCTCTCTCTCTCTCTCTCTCTCTCTCTCTCTCTCTCTCTCTCTCTCTCTCTCTCTCTCTCTCCCCTCCCTCCATCTGTGGATTTGGCATCCGTCTCTCCGTCTAATCACGGTGACAGAAATCGTCGTCCACGCTTCGCCTGGATTCCTTTTCAGACAGAACTGATTCATGTATTTGGGTATTTTTAATAAATCTGAGGGGATTTGAGGGAGAAAGCCAATGAGTGTCGGTACGCTCCGGCGGGCACAGAGAGGCACATTGTGCCCACGCCGCGGGACTTTAATTAACTTATTTAAAGAGGCAGACGGGCGAAGTTTGGCTCGCTAGAACTTTCTGTCAGGAGCCACGAGTGTCTCTGGCTCTTCAGCCTGAGGTGAGGAAAGCGCTCGTGACGTCACGGGTAAAAGTGGCGCTCTTGACAGGGGAATGAAAGCCGGACATGGTGTTCATGCCTGTCTCTGTGCTCTCAGTGAGTGAGACAGCAGCTGTGTGTGTGTGTGTGTGTGTGTGTGTGTGTGTGTCTGTATATTTAGCACTCAGACACGAACACTATGCAGACACATTCCTCTCTCAGCTGCTCTAAACACAAGCACTTGATGATTATGACATGCTCAGTTATGATCGAGTGGATAGCTGTCTTCTGATTGGTCGATGCAGTGAACCTTAGTTTACGTGACAGATCTTTTTTGGTCAACTATTCCTATGAGATTCTCTCTTTCTCCTCAACATTTAACTCTACACTCCTAAAAAAACACCAATGGTAGATTGTTTTGTTTTTTTAAACCCAACTGTTCTTTTCTTTTCTTTTTAAATCCAAAATGTTTTTTTGTTTGTTTTTTTTTTTTACGCAACAGTTGGTTAATATATATTTTTTTAATCCAACATTTGTTTTTTTCTCTTTTTTAAACCCAGTGGTTGGTTCAATTTTTTTAAAACCCAATGGGTTTTTTTCTTTGTAGTTTTTTTTTTTTAAACCCAAATGTTAAAACAATTTTTAAATTGTTTTAAACCCAATGGTTGGTTAAATTGTTTTTAACCCCATCCTTCTTTTTTTTTTTTTTTTTTTTTAAACCCAACGGTTGGTTCATTTTTTTTAAACCCAACGGTTCTTTTTTAAACCCAACGGTTCTTTTTAAACCCAACGGTTCCTTTTTTTTTTTTTTTTTTAAACCCAACTGTTGGTTCAATTTTTTTTTAAACCCAACGTTTTTTTTTTTAAACAGTTCTTTTTTTTTTTTTTTTTTTTTAACCCAACGTTGGTTCAAAATTGTATTAAACCCAACGGTTAGTTAATTTTTTTTTAAAGCTTTTTTTTTTTTAAACCCAATGGTTGCTTCAAGTTTTAAATTGTTTTAAACCCAACATTGGGTTTGTCCCTATTTGACCCAAACATTGTTTGAAACAACCCAGCATTTTTTCTTCCTCGTGTGTTTCTGCTGTCAGATCTGCTCTGCTTTTATCAAGTAAACACAAGAATAACTTTGATATTGTTAATAATATTTCAACTGGAGCAACTGAGGTTTATTTGATTAATATTTTAGAAAAATCAAATATGATCATCAGGCTTTTGAAGGTTTATTAGTTCATCTGTCATTACAAGCATCAGAATTTCATCTTTTTGTCCATATTAATATCAGCATCTACAGCAAACAGCATATTTTCACTGGGCCTATTATTGATCTAAAGGATCAATAATAATATCAGGCTATTATTTCATGTGTCAGGCTTTACAGGGTTAACATGCACTGAAATCTTTATGTAAATCTAAATGTAAATGCTGGTGGGGAAAAAACCCTGAATTCTTTTGATAATTCATGAGAAAGAGGATTTCAAGTATGCGTTCCTGACTGAAGATAAACATACTCGGGGTTCCTTGATAATCCATCTTAAGCCGACGGAGGATCTGTGTGACAGACACACACTGTCATGTCAAAGAATCCTGAAGGAATGCGCACGGAATTCCAATCATAATTCAGTCCTAACTCCTAATGGGATTAAAACAATAATCCTGTTTTGTTGCTCAAATTAGAGTCGGTAAATATAAACTTCAGTGCCAGTCTAAGTGCTATTTTTAGTGCTGTCAAACCGATTCATCACGATTAATTGCATATATGTGTGAGTGTGCAACTATTCTGAGGCTCAAACTGATCAATATCACACTCGTATCAATGCGATATTACTGTAGGCTGTGATTCGGCCGTATGTAATCACTGATATACAGCTATATCACTCGGATACGAGTGTGATATTGCGTTTATACAACAGTTCGACGGCACAAGAGAGGAAATAAAGAAGATACAACAACGGAATGTCTTTAAAAACACACTTTTGCGCAGAACTACTTCCTTCCGCCACGGATTCACATCCTCAGCCCGAGCCTCCGTCACTGATTATAAACATCACTTTAGAGCGAGTGACGCTTCAGTGAAGATTATTGTGTTATGAGAGGGGGATCGACTGAACCAGTGTGTTACCTGCATCTGATAGAGCGTTCATTCTTCAGCTCCGTGTCCATAATATCCATTATAATAAATCCGTTTGAGTGTCCGCTGAGGAAAGACATATCTTGGTGAAATAATGACAGCGCTAAAATAACTTCCTTGTTTACAGCAGTCACTCATAAAGACGGGCTCTGCCGCATCTGGTGGTGTAATAATGGAACCGGCACTGAAGTCACTATTGCTATCACTGACGGACCCTTCCTCAACACCACAGCGTCTTCATATTAAATATTTATAAATGAACAACAATAGCCAAAAGACAACAGGAAATAAACACACGCCAACATTTCAGTCTAACGCACTAAAGCGGCGCTCTAGTACAGGATTCATAGCCTGAATATAAAGTTATGAAACTCAGAGTTCCCCTTTAACCCAAATCGATTTGCTCTGGAACATGTTAGAGATTAATAACCCAAAGATGAATGATATCTCGTGTGTATCCAGTAAGAGCCGCTCGGATCCCGAGGTCTGTCCCAGATGAAGCCGTTCTCTACGAGCGCTGAATATTATAAAACAGGCGCTGTGTTTATGTACGAGTCACATATTTGAGCTCTAAAGAACTGCGTTCTCGCCTAAAAACTCTTAAAACTACATTCTGTGACGCAGCTGTAGTAAGGAAAAGAAAGGTTTTCTCAACCGCCATAACGGTCGCCGCAAGCGGAGTGATACAAACGGTGAAACGGTTATAGTATAATCCTGTCCCCCTGTGAAATAGTGTCCATTTAGGACCCAACGTGGTAGCTGTTTTAAATGCCTGATGAAAAGCTGTTATCGCGATGTCTCGTTTAATGTCTAATCGAAACATTAATAATAATACTACAAATTTATACTATAAATTGTAATACTATACTATATAATACTATAAATTTAAAAATTAACTATTAATCCTTTGGCATACTAAGTACACACAAACGATATTTATTTGAAATATGTAATTGATTGCTATAATGAGAGCAATAACATGTCTAACAATTATTTCAATTGATAAGTAATAATACCAATACAAAATCATAACATAGTAATGTACCTATAATGTAAATAATAAAGAATAAAGACAAAACAATAATATACAGAACAGGTGCACAAAATAAATACAACAGATTTAAAAAATATATATATATATATTGTATAAACATTAAAGCGGGGCTAGGGCTTTTAAGATGTGGGGTAAGCACTACCGTGGTAAGCTAATCGGGTCGCTGTATGCTATGCTAGAACGTACGCTAACTAAAACAAAAACAAAAAAACATTAAGAACAAGATATGCTTGATTTCACAACTTAAAGCCTCTGTTATATACTAGTATGTGAAAGATATGATTTGCAAGACGTTAAGACGTTAAATCAAAACGTGATTTTGTAAGAATTGTAAACAGGCTCTGAACAGATTACCCATTAAAAGGTCTTTCAGCCAATAGAATCGCTCTGGGGTCCTAAGCGGACGCTATTTCACAGGGGGGGGGGCGGAAAAGGCTCTCCAGCCAATCAGATTCCAGAACCAGAAATAACTGTTGTCAAATATTTAATATTCTATTTTACTTCAAATAACAAAAATGTTTTCTTTTAAACCTGGTTCCAGTGGCTCGGAGTCTTCAAATGATGTTTTTCCGCACTTTTCTGCTACTAGTTGTTAAAAATTATGGGAGTGTGAAAAGTTTATTTTTAAAACTCAAATACACTTTCCATTGGGATATTTGGGAACATATTAGTGAAACGTTTACAGATAACTAAAACCTTGTTTTGACAACGTCGAACCCAGGCAAGTCATTATTTCTAAATAATTTAGGATATAATT
>JAGHMJ010001977.1:110000-117500 GCA_018749465.1 Paracanthobrama guichenoti
ATTAATTGATTTGACAGCACTAATGTTAAGAACACACACACACACACACACACACACACACATACATATATTTACAAACTTTTATGTTAGATACGATTAATCGTGATTAATCTATTTTAAAGCACTTTGACTTAATTATTAGCAAAACGTTCTTAAAACTGATTTTTTAAACAAAACACCATCATAAAGTATCATTAAAGTAAATGAATGACTTACATAATGCTCTGTTCCTCGCACAAAATGATCACGATGATGCTTTTATATTCTTTTTCAGCTTGACAGCCCAATATGCAAAATTTTTGGGGTAAAACACTGATTTCATATCTAATTGACAGCTGTGGTTTTCCTGTGGAATTGGTCTGTGTGGGTTAAAGGTTTGACATATTGCATAAATTGTATTTGACTGAAATGCTTGTGTTGAAGTATTTTATATTCTACACTGTCAGAATAAAAGGTATAGTGCTGCCACTGGGGCGGTACCCTAAGGTACAAAACCGAAAAGGTACTAATATGAACCTTTAAGGTACTGATACGCTCTCCTAAAGCACTGATGTGCACCTTTAAGGTACTGATACGCTCAATTTTTGATTGGTCTTTGGGCTAATTTGGTTACGCACACCTGGCACAGAATCAACACTCATTGCATCTAAGCCATTTTTCCTGAGAGCTGTCTGGAAGAGTCCATTAGATACCACAAATCCATCTAGACATTTACACAAAACCGCCTTGCGTGTTGCAGATGCATTTCAGCTCTTTATTTCAGTTGGAGCTTCCGCAGCACTGATATTCTCTGAAAAGAGCTACCGGGAAGGAGTGTGAACAGAGAAGTGTGTGTTTGAACAGATATGTTTTATCATCGCTGTACAGCTGGCGGCTGCAGAGAGAAAGAGGAAGACGGGCTCTGGTTCTGATGGTTCTTCTAAACCGCAGTGAATCATCACGCCAGCTTCCTCCTGTGTGAACACCACTGATGCAACTCTGATGGAAGGCAGTGCAGCTTCACCTGAGCTTAACATTTTTGTGCTAACATTTTCAAGATTCAAGAGTTTTATTTGTCACACACACAGTTATATACAGAATATACAACCGGCAGTGAAATGTAAACAGGTCCGCTCCATGGACAGTGCAAATTCACAGTTAAAAACACAGGAAGAAAATTATAATAGAAATAGGATATAAAAAAAAAGTACTATCTATCTATCTATCTATCTATCTATCTATATATATATATATATATATATATATATATATATATATATATATATATATATATATATATATATATATATATATATATATATATATATATATATATATATATATATATATATATATATATATATATATATATATATATATATATATATATATATAATCCGTAGAATTATGAATAAACAAGTCAAGTAGAAGAAAAAGTAAAAAAATAAGAATAAAGAAGTGGAATAAAATAATTGAAGTAGACTGTGCAGTGAGTAAACTGTAGACTTATAAATATGTGGTTAACAAATGTATAAAGAGTATAATGTGCAAACAGGTTTATGACAGGTTGTTACACAGTAACAACGAGAACAGAAAGTGCAGTGCAATGTCAGTGTATCGATGTTTATCCTGAAGTGAAGTCACGTGATGTTAAGTGACTGAGTTCAGGAGTCTGATGGCCTGGGGGAAGAAGCTCCTCCTGAGTCTCTCAGTTTTGGCCATCAGGCTTCGGAAGCGCTTACCAGATGGTAGCAGCGTGAAATGAGGGTTTGCAGGGTGATTAGAGTCCTTGATGATCTTGGTAGCTCTACCTTTGCAGCGTTTGGTGTAGGCGTCCTGCAGAGACGGGAGAGCTGACCCTGAGATACGCTCGGATAAGCGCACTACTCTTTGCAGGGCTTTGCGGTCATGACTGGTGCTGTTCCCATACCACGCTGTGATGCACTGAGTTAATACACTTTCTATCGCAGAGCAGGGGACTCAGGACACAGCCCTGTGGAGCTCCCACACTCAGGGTGATGGAGGTGGAGGTGGACTGGCCTATTCTCACCACCTGAGGCCTGCCAGTGAGGAAGTCCTCAATCCAGTGGCAGAGAGAAGGATTCAGGCCGAGATCCAGGAGTTTGGAGGTTAGCTTGGTGGGAACTATGGTGTTAAAGGCTGAGCTATAGTCAATAAATAGCAGTCTTACGTAGTTCCCACTTTTGCTGTCGATGTGAGTGAGGGAGGAGTGGAGGACATGAGAGATGGCATCTTCAATCGATCTATTGGGACGATAGGCAAACTGAAGAGGGTCCAAAGTGTCAGGAATGAAGGCGCAAATGGTGTTTTTAATGAGTCTCTCAAAGACCTTCATGACTATAGACGTGAGAGCCACTGGACGATAGTCATTTAGGCAAGAGGGTTTACTGTTCTTAGGGACAGGGATGATGGTGGATTTTTGAAGGAGGTGGGGACCACAGATGTAGCGAGGACTCATTAAAGATAGATGTAAACAACCCGGTGAGCTGATCAGCACAGGACCGCAGAACACGACCTGAAATACCATCCGGCCCGGCAGCTTTCCTGACGTCCACTCGCTTGAGTGCCCTCCGAACTTCATCCTCCGAGACAGAGATCACGTGATTGTTGCTGCTCTGAGTAATTTCCTCTAACGCGCCACTTGGCGGAGTCGCGTTTACGCGGTTACAGTCAAAGCGAGCATAGAAAGAGTTTAAACTCGTTCACGAGCAACGGATCAACGCTTGCCTCTGCAGAGGATTTAGATCCAAAGGAGCAGATGGACCTCAGACCTTGCCACATGCGCCGCGAGTCGTTGAGTTGGAAATGAGACTCCACTCGGTCTTTATAACGGAGTTTTGCGGCTTTAACTGCTCGTCTGAGAGCATAGCAGGACGATCTGTATTCAGTCATGTTCCCTGAATGGAGACCGGCGTTGTAAGCAGCAGTGCGTGCGTTCACTGCCGCGGATTGAATTGTCCACCCACGGTTTCTGATTTGAGAAGGGCGTTATTGTTATTGTTTTGCGTGGCTTGCTCTGTAAGCGTGTTGATGAAGCAAAGCGCCACGTCTGTGAACTCGCTTACGTCAGCTGAACTCGCTCGGAACATGTCCCAGTCCACATCGCCCAGAGCTGCCTGTAGCGCGGTCTCTGAGTGGGGTGACCAACGCTTAACTTCCCGCCTCACCGGGGGTTCCTGGAGGAGCTTTTGTTTGTATTCGGGAGTGAGGAAAATGGCGGCATGATCCGATTTGCCAAACGCTAAATGTTCCAGATGAGGCGAGCAGGATCGCGAGAGAATGGTGATGTTCCTGGGATCGCACCATTTCTTGTTGATCATGAAACACACTCCACCGCCTTTGGATTTACCGGCCTCGGCTGTTCTGTCCATCCGAAAAACAGAGAAGTTCTCCGACGGCGTCACAGCTGTGTCCGGGACCGCGGGCGTGAGCCATGTTTCAGACAAACAATAGATATTACAGTCTCTCATGTCCCGTTGAAAACTTATCCTGGCTCTAAGATCGTCCATCTTATTATCCAAGGATTGAACATTTGCTAGAAGAATGCTCGGGAGAGGAGGTCTGAATGCCCTTTTCCTCAGTCTGTTACGGATCCCTGCGTGTTTCCCACGGTGTTTCTTTGTTCTACACCGCTGGCTCTGTCCATTGTTCAACTCGGCGTTCCGAAGGATCTCAGATGGCCACAGAGGATCGGCGAAAGTGTCCTGAAACAGTCCAGTGTAGAGGTAACCAATGTCCAAAAGAGTTTTGCTGTCGTAGTAGATCAATGCAGATGATAAGTTTGTAAAACTGAGAGTAAAAGAAAGTAAAATAGTAAATAAAAGCACAGTCTTCGCGGAGCGACCTGAACGGCGACCAAACACAGCGGCGCCATTTGAGTGAGAGTGTAGATAAACGATTAGCCTGATAGCTTAGTTTATACACACATTTTCACTTATCCTATATTCTCTCAATAATCCTTAATGTAATTATGTGTTAAATTAAGTGTTAAATGTATAAAATATTTAAGTTATAAATAAAACAAATTAATGATGCTCAATTATTCACTTATTATTTATTAAGTTATTTTGCAGTAATATGTTTTTGTGCGCATTATATAGTAAGCTATGCGTATTTTAAATTAATATAATTCATTAGGATAATCATTAACTGACAGTTTGGGGAGACCAGATTGGTCGTGACAACATGGCGGATGGCACATTAGGCTTGTTCGAGATGCGTTGGCGCTGCGCAAATGACTCCGCTTTTAAATCGCTCGCGGTACTTTGATGTCATACGCTGATCGGTCTGGCAGCGCCGATTTTTTTAACGGTCGCTGCGACCGTTAAAAAAATCGGCGCTGAAATGTAGTGCGTACTCATCTCATCAGTCCTCAGTTCAAAATACGTAACATGTGTTTAAAGAGCTTTATTGTGTGGTTTATTAAATGTAGTAGACTGCATTTATGCTCTTTTAATCCTTCAGTTTATGAGCGCTCAGCATGCGCGTGTCCCTTTAAGAGTCGCGCTGCCGTTGCGTAGGTCCTTCATGAATGAAACCACGTGACCAAGCCAAATCATATGACGTCTGGCTTCAGCGCGAGAGAAAGAGGATCAACACGGTCACAAATTCGCCGACAACAGCGACAAACTCCCGTTGGATTCTCCTCGCGTCCTCCAGACACCGGCACCTGCAGCGCCAGACGCGTTCGGTGAGTGCGTCGATGCGTTTATAACGCGGACGAGAGTCGCTCACCTCCGATCTGTTTTGCTGAGTGTGCACGACACTGTGTGTGTGTGTGTGTGTGTGTGTGTGTTTGCGCGTGCGTGTGCGTGTGCGTGTATGTCAGTTTCTTTTTTTAGTGCCGAACATGAACCACTTACAAATATATGCAAACACAATGAGGAATTAAATAAAGAACTTAAACAATAATAATTATTAATTCTATATTAGGCCTATTATTATTATTACTACTATTAATTCAAATGATTTAAATTAAATTGTCAATGTAATAAAAGTTAAAATGCATTTTATATTTAAAAAGGAAAAAGTTTCAGATATGCTATTATATCTGCGCTTTTCTTTTGTTTGCAGTATCACAGTATTATGCGTTAAAAGTGGATGTTCGCTTTACTATGGGTCCTTTTATAGTTATGAATATGTAATTCATAACTATAAATAGACAAGTCGCTCACAAATGTTGTTAAAATATATTTATTTAAAGCTATATCACCCAAAACAACTTTTTAGAGAACTATTTATAATTATGAATATGTAAGTTCCCGTTATATTTAACTACGTCTATTTATTTAGCTATACTGGCAGTATGCTAATGATAAAATTGTGCTAATGTTGCACTAATTTATTAATATGTGTTTGTTTACTATATTATTAATGTCAACGCTCATATGTGTGCGCGTCACGTGACGCCGCCGCGCGCGTTGAGCGGGACGCGCGTTTTAAAGGGCTCGCCGTGCTGAATCATCACGATCGGGTCATTCCGCTTAAAACCCGCCACACACACACACACACACACAGAGCCATGATGACAGCGAACAGACAAAGGGCTCATCGATACACACTCACACACCCTAATCTGTGATCAATCACCTGCTCTGATCGGCTCCGATCGTCGCTTTCGATTTGAAACATTTGCAGAAATCAGCGGGATTCGGCTTGTGTTATATTTAGAGAGTGTGTGTGTGTGTGTGTGTGTCAGGCAGAGGTTACACAGCAACACAAACGCACGCGCGCGCGCGCGCACACGCGGATCTCTGGATCTGGATAATCGGAACCTGCTGGTTCATCAGAACCGCCTGCGCTGGACACAGATCCCCCGGGTTCGAGGTGCGTTAGTATTTCTCTCTTACGCGAGATGACTGAATTATTTCCACAGGTTTACACCATTAGTAAAAGTACTGTGGCGGCACTATGGTATCAGGTGTTAATACCGTAGTACTTTTGTTGTCTGCTACTGATTCATGTGTCATGGTATTTTACTCGCCCACATTGACATCATTTCACAGGCATCTGTCTCGTTTCGAATCGTTCCAACGCGCTTACGAGCCCTAGGTAGGGAACACACTAGGGTTCGAGACCACAGCTAACACAAATCTCTTCAGGAACGCTTTGCTAATTCATGAAACCGTTATTTCGGAATGTCGTTAAAGACGTTATTTTTTAAATTTTTTTAAAAAGGTGTTAAACCGTTTTATTTTTAAAAAAATAAAACGCGGGGACATTCCATTTCATCATTTCGCAGACGTTACTTTTGAAAGTTCTGTTTGCTGAGGCAATAAAACACCTTTGTCTTTGGGTGGACGATTTACATTTATTCGTTTAGCAGACGCTTTTATCCAAGATGTTGTAAAAGATAAATAAAAGTACAAAAAATAGTCCTGGATGATATATGTGAAGAATACTGTGGTATTATATTTATCTTGACACAGGTTTTAATGCCCTGTTTTATTTTTGTCGTGTGGGGAAACTAGTTTTGTGGAGCATTTGTTGAATTCCGTTGCGCTCGCGCTCGATCGCAATCATCGATATCAGCGTGATTTCAAATCAGCGCTGCTGAAAATCATCATATCAGCGGGTTTAATGGGAATTTGAGCGGATGAGGAAGATGCTGATTCATCAATCGCTGGTATTTGTTTGACGTGAGCCCGGGCACCGGGGCGTCATGGCAACACGGCATATCGGAGCGCGCGGAACCGGGTAGCTTTCGAGGCACGGAGAGAGCGCGTGCATCAATAACAGTAGCGCCGCGCGTATCACATCAGGTGCTTTTACATTTCTATAGACCGCGATATAATATTATATAGCATGCAATTCATATGGGTCTCTTTAGGATGTTTGACGTTTTTAGTTTAGCACATTTATATTATGATCAGTTTTAAATGTGCATTTGCTTTACAGCTTTTTTTTTTTTTTTTTTTTTTTTTTTATCAGGGGTTGTATTATGCTGGTTTTACCATGGTAAAGCGATAGATGATGATGATGCTCCGAATCAGCAGCATTTTTGACCAGAGTTATTAATAATAATAATAATAATAATAATAATAATAATAATAATGAGGACTGATTTGGTTTTATATTGTTCATGGGAGATGCAAAGGTCATGGGTTCGATTCCCAGTAGTAATGTAGTGAACTGATTCGATGTGTGAATGCAATGCAAATTGCTTTGGATGGAAGTGCCAAATGCATGAATGTAAACATGGTGTCCAAAACTGCTGCTGTATGATTTATTATATGTGACCCTTGACCACAACACCAGTCATAAGGGTTTTTTTTTTTTTTTTTTTTTTTTTAATTGAGATTTTATACATCATGAATAAATAATCTTTGCATTGATGTATGGTGTGTTAGTTTAGCCAAACTATCTGGAATATCTGAAAATCAAAATATTGAGAAAATCTCCTTTAAAGTTGTCCAAATGAAGTCCTTAGCAATGCATATCACTACTAATAATACATTTATGATATATTTACTGTAGGACATTCACATGGAACATGATCTT
>JAGHMJ010001977.1:127500-130000 GCA_018749465.1 Paracanthobrama guichenoti
GGTCGCCTATCCAAACGCCATGCCGAGTGACACGGACCGTCACCGCGTCCGACCCGGGTGACACAAACGCTGGGTCGCCGCGTCCGACCCGGGTGAGACAAAAGCTACCCAAACGCTGGGTTGCCGCGTCCGACCCGGGTGACACAAACGCTGGGTCGCCGCGTCCGACCCGGGTGAGACAAAAGCTACCCAAACGCTGGGTTGCCGCGTCCGACCCGGGTGACACAAACGCTGGGTCGCCGCGTCCGACCCGGGTGAGACAAAAGCTACCCAAACGCTGAAAAAATTTTACCAAAATGCTCAACCCAGGACTTGGGTAGAAAAAATAACCCAAGATTCTCTTCATGTTTTGCTACATTTGAATCTGTTTCTCTCCATGAAAATGGTGAGATTAAAACATGCTTGAGCGGTTTTAATTGACAGTAACGTGTCTTAAATGATATCTTGTCATTGTTTTGTGTCCCCAGTGATGTTTCCAGTAATCCTGGTTTAATCTAAGCTTTGTCTGTGAATCCAGGTCTTTGTGTTTTTGAGAGGTGTGTTTAATCTCAGGCGAATGTCATGAATTTTTGCTGCTCAAGGGAAAGTTGTTGGTAAAGATGCACACGTATGATTTCCTGTCCTGACGCGGGCCGCGTGGAGAGCCGCTGCGTCTCGACAAGCACTCGCTCTTTCTTCCCCCGTGTGCGTTATTTATGTGTCTGTGTTTGTGCTGACCTGCGACAGAGCAGGAGGGGAAATAAGATTTAGTTAACTTATCTGTGTGCGCCTCGGAGAACCGAATTAACCCACGAGTCTCTCTGCTGGAAAAAGCCCTTACTATAAAAAACAGGCCTTCCTGACAGAGCAGTTTTTCTGCTGCGGTGAGGAGATTTCTCTCACACACTACCTGAGACGGGGAAGCGTTTCTCTCCTCCATCGCTCTCTCGTCTTTCACTCGTCTAATTGCACCTTTGAGTTTTCCTGTCGCTCTCACGCTGATGCTTTTACTTTCCTCTCAGCCTCTCGTAGTTTCTTCCTCTCTTTGTGTCTCGTCCAAGACTCGCGGCTCTGATATTCAAGTAGATTAAATGTCTTTAGAGGTGTATCGGAACGGAGCAATTTTGCATTTGTCTCTTTCTTCTGCAGTGTTTTGGGATCTTGTGCTCGACTTTGTCGTTGATGTATTTACATGTTTCGTCTAATGTGTTTAAGACACTGGTTTAAATCGTGTAAGGCTGCAGGGGATTAGACTGATTTTAGTTTTTTTCATATTAAACTTTGCTTGTGACCTTAAAGTCTTGATTTGATCTGCACTAGAACAGGTTCCCATGCTTGAATGTTGATTATTTTTTGGGATGCACCAATATGTCACTTTTCTTCCAGATAACCGATAATTATTTATTTGAAAATGGATATGAAAGCCGGTGACCGATATATTGGCCGATAAATCTGAATCCCAAGTTTAAGAACATTTTGCCGATCCCTGTTTATTGTTTACATTTGAAAGCCGATAAATCTGAATCTGATTTTATGAAAATTGTCCGTTAACTGATAATTCTTTATATTTGAAAGCCAATAAATCTGAATCCAAATTTTGATATGAATTATGAGAGCCTGATTACAAAAACAAAAGTGTCATTATTAAAAGCCATGTCCCAAGCACTCAATTATAACATTTATTATAGTTTTATGTAGCCTGTATTGACACTCTATTTTCAGAGGAAGGAAATAATGCATTATTTATCGGCTTTAATATATTGGCCGCTACCGATATGTTGGTATATATATATATATATATATATCATGCATCCCTAATTATTTCCTCATATTCTCCATTGTTGAGGCTCCTCTCTTCCCAGTCTGTCAGTAACGCTCCGTTTAGTTCCTGTCTCTATGAAGCCCCTCCTTCTGGAAAGCACACTGTGCTCTGATTGGTCGGCTGGAGCAGTGTGTTGTGTGCTATACGTGAAATGTCCTCTTATATAGTGACGTATTATCGCGACTGACCAGTGAAGACCTTTTACTGGTCCTTTAGTTAAAAGGCTTTGAGTCTGGTGTTGTGCATGTGTTTCTGTAATCGGCAGGTTTAGGGGTACGCTGCGAACCTCAAGAAGTTGGCAACTCAAATTTGTGGTAATCAGTTACATAAACTTTGAATTTCTTAACTTAAATTGTAAGTAGATTTCAATTTTTTACTCATACATTTGAATTGCTCTTAACTTGAGTTTTTTTTTATTTATTTTTTTTAGTAAGTTTACACTACTAAATCTCCTACATTAATATTGCACAAAAAACATTATATAGCACTTAATTTTAGCATTTATTCTCCTTTTTGAGTGTCATGGCAAAGCATGCTGGGAAATAGAAATCCCAGCCCAGTTTCGGGTGAATGTAAGTTTGTCTAGTTAAGTTCATAAAACTCAAAACAATGAAACCGTTCTGATGACTTAAAATGTGTCCGTTTCCTGAACTCAAAAGAAAAAGAAAGTTCTAAATACTCATAAAAGTTAATTTGAGT
>JAGHMJ010001977.1:137500-167500 GCA_018749465.1 Paracanthobrama guichenoti
GTCGGTCCGTGAGCTCAACCAGCACTTGCGCGGCCTGTCCAAAGAAGAGATCCTGCAGCTGAAGCAGCGCCGGCGGACGCTGAAGAACCGGGGCTACGCCGCCAGCTGCCGCGTCAAGCGCGTCACTCAGAAGGAGGAGCTGGAGCGGCAGAAGGCGGAGCTACAGCAGGAAGTGGAGAAGCTGGCCTCGGAGAACGCCAGTATGAAAGTGGAGCTGGACGCGCTGCGCTCCAAATATGAGGCGCTGCAGAGCTTCGCCAGAACTGTGGCCCGAGGGCCCGTGGCACCCGTCTCTAACGCGGCCGTACCCGTGTCCCCCCGCGGGCACCTGGCTTCCGTCATCGGGCCCCTCGTTCCCGGCAAGGTGGGGGCCACCAGTGTTATCACGATAGTTAAATCCAAAACCGACGCAAGGTCTTAGTACGGCACGCAGAAGAAGGGTTGGTCAGTGCATGAGGGTTTAGGTGCGGGGCGCTCGTCGCTCTCGTCTCGATCTCACAGACAGAACCCTTCAGATTTTGCTCTCTAACGTGGCACGAAAGCACATCTAGGACGGTTTATTCACTTGGGCTTCCAAAACAATCTCCAAATTACGCGACTAAAGTCTAAAAACATGCAGCCAAATTCTCCTGCTGGTGGATGTGTGTAATATTGCTGTGAGATTTGTAATTTTGTACAAATATTGGCGACTTCGTATTGTGTTTTTCACATGGGGTCCAAGTGTTCTATTGATATGTGATCATTCAGTGTTTCTGTTGTTGTACTTTTTATACAGAGTTGTGTTTTTTGTTCTCTTTGGATATGCTGTTTCGCCATTTTTCCGTCCTTTTGTTCACGGACTGCAGGCACAAAACACTTTAAACCGTTCAGACTTCCAAACTCTTCCGCCGACTGGAACTGAAGGAGAGAGTATCAGCCAATGAGAAACTCCCTTTACCTGAGCCTAAGTTATGCACTGACCAATCACTGACGGGGAGGAGGAGTGGAGGCGGAGTCAAATCAGCTGATGTTGTTCATATGGTAGCTATCAGAATCTGCCACCAGTTTATGTGTGCCAGTCGTCTGTTTTCAAGACAGGAGATCGTTTTTATCGGCGAGGCAATAACACGTTAAATGAGGTTTGTGTAACTGCTTATTTCATGCTGTGTAACCTTCGCAGTGAAGGTTATGATGTCTCTCGTTCTCTGTAGATGCAGAGAATGAATTATTCACTCTTGAGATTCGATCAAAAACGCTGATTCATCCAGTAATGAAACAAGTGAAGTCTTTGAGTGAGTCATTGAATCATTCACTCAAGAGATTCGATCAAAAACGCTGATTCATCTAGTAATGAAACAAGTGAAGTCTTTGAGTGAGTCATTGAATCATTCACTCAAGAGATTCGATCAAAAACGCTGATTCATCCAGTAATGAAACAAGTGAAGTCTTTGAGTGAGTCATTGAATCATTCACTCAAGAGATTCGATCAAAAACGCTGATTCATCCAGTAATGAAACAAGTGAAGTCTTTGAGTGAGTCATTGAATCATTCACTCAAGAGATTTGATCAAAAACGCTGATTCATCCAGTAATGAAACAAGTGAAGTCTTTGAGTGAGTCATTGAATCATTCACTCAAGAGATTCGATCAAAAATGGTGATTCATTTGCTTTGTGTAACTGCTTTTTTTTATCTTGTATAACCTTCGCAGTGAGGGTTATGATGTCTCTCGGTGTCTGTAGATGCAGAGAATGAAAAAACAGAATGAGATATGGTGAAAACAAACAAAACAAGTTTCTGTTCCTGAGCGAGCGACTGAAAGACATAAACTGGTGAAATCACAAGCTTTACCATAACTTTGTTGCTGTGACATTGCGTAACGTATTCTAAGAATCTTTGTCTATATGGTGGAGTCTTGAATTTTATATAAAAAAATGACAGAGTATCTTGCATTATTTATAAAACATTTAAAAAAAAGAATTCTAAAGTTGTTTGATAGCTCTCTTTTTTGCAATTGTACCAAAAGTGGCTTAACTATTGAAGTCAATAGCTTTTTCTAGTGACTAGGCGCGTAAAACTGTGGACTAGCGCGTGTGGTGTGATTTGTACTGGTGAGGTGGCGGTGTTGTTTACGACGTGGATGTGATGCTCTTATCTTCTGATTTCAGCCCGACGCATGCGATGAGCGTCGCTTACCCACAATCCCTCTCGGAAAGTTTGTGCACTCCATGTTTAAGTGGACACGACACAAACGGAGGAGGGAAAGCGGCCGCATCGCCTGCGTTTGAGTCCTGTGATTTTTATATATTTTTGGTGTAATACGTTTCTATGGTATATTTGTTGTTGTTTTTTCTTCTTCTTCTTTTTGTTGTTTTCTTTAAATGCCAGGGAAGTGACTCCTTTAAATGCACTGATTTAAACACTGATGTCTACGGTAATGATCAAAATAGAGCAAATCACATTTTGAAAGTAACTTGGCACTTCAGATAAAGATTGTATCAATTACATCGTTACACCAGTAGGTGGAGACAAGAGACTGTTAAAAATGTGTTTGTCACTGAATCATTCATTCAAGAGATTCGTTCAAAAACGCTGCTTCATCCAGTAATGAAACAAGTGAAGTCTTTGAGTGAATCATTGAATCATTCACTCAAGATATTCAATCAAAAACACTGATTCATTCAGTAATGAAACAAGTGAAGTCTTTGAGTGAACCATTGAATCATTCACTCTTGAGATTCGTTCAAAAACACTGATTCATCCAGTAATGAAACAAGTGAAGTCTTTGAGTGAATCATTGAATCATTCACTCAAGAGATTCGATCAAAAACGCTGATTCATCCAGTAATGAAACAAGTGAAGTCTTTGAGTGAACCATTGAATCATTCACTCTTGAGATTCGTTCAAAAACACTGATTCATCCAGTAATGAAACAAGTGAAGTCTTTGAGTGAACCATTGAATCATTCACTCTTGAGATTCGTTCAAAAACGCTGATTCATCCAGTAATGAAACAAGTGAAGTCTTTGAGTGAGTCATTGAATCATTCACTCAAGAGATTCGATCAAAAACGCTGATTCATCCAGTAATGAAACAAGTGAAGTCTTTATGAGTGAGTCATTGAATCATTCACTCAAGAGATTCGATCAAAAACGCTGATTCATCCAGTAATGAAACAAGTGAAGTCTTTGAGTGAGTCATTGAATCATTCACTCTTGAGATTCGTTCAAAAACGCTGATTCATCCAGTAATGAAACAAGTGAAGTCTTTGAGTGAGTCAGTGAATCATTCACTCTTGAGATTCGTTCAAAAACACTGATTTAAGATGTGGTGATTACTTCTCAGAATCGGCAGTAATTGTGATGATGTGAACGCAGTATTAACGCTCTACCGGAGGATTCATCACAAGATTCTCCATCGTTTAGTCTAATCTTGTGACAATCTCAACAGGCCACATCTGCTTTAAAAGATTTGAACTTCTCATTGATGATATAATAGTGATTTCCTGCTGCACTGAGCTGGCATTTTAAGAACCAATTCATTGTAGGTATATTTGTACGACAGGTTTTTTTCATTTTTATTATCGATGTAAATCAACAGAAATAACTTCCTCTGACTGGCTAATCTGTGAAATCGTTTTGTAACAAAGTCTTTGCTCCATCTTGGCATTGCTTTCGTAACCAATGGTAGCGGTTTTGTGGCGTGTCCGGCATTGTATAGGCGGTTTTGAAGACAAAAAAAAAAATTCTTCTAGCTTACTCGCAAACGATGATGATGATGATGATGATGATGACGATGTGATTTCCGTTGAAGTGTTCGTGTGTCAGGTAGCACTACTGCCCAATAATGACGCTCCTGATGATGTTCTCCGATCTCTCTTCCAGGAGGTGTGGCTTGTTGTCGTTATGGTCGTTGTGGTGACTTGTGATCCTTTGAACTATATGCAAATCAGCTGGCGGTAGGGAAGGGTCATGACCTCTCGGTAGGAATGTAGTTTTCTGTCCTTAAAGTTGTCGTCCGTAAAAGCGCAACATTTCTGCAAAAAAAAGGAAAGTGATTGCCGTCTAGATTTACCCAACAAGGGCTTTGCAACTGAACATTTAAAGACGTAGTAAGCAATTTCTGAGAAACGCTGTTAAATGTGGAACAGACTGAGCGCCAAAACACACCCGTAGCCAATCAGCAGTAGGGGGCGTGTCTGCTCATTAGGGGAGGTGCCTGTTACACAGCGTAGCCATTCAGCAGCAAGGGGCGGATCTGCTTATTAGGGGGGAGGTGCTTGTGTTTCACAGCATAGACATTCAGTAGTAAGGGGCGTGTCCACTTATTAGAGGGGCGGTTCCTGTGCTGCACAGTGTAGCCAGTCAGCAGTTAGGGGCGTGTCCGCTCATTAGGGGGGCGGTGCCTGTGTTGCACAATGTTCCATTTTAACATTTTGCTAACATTACAAGAATGTTACTTTTGAATGTTTTCGGAACATTCTGAAACAATTAGTAACACCAAAGACTTTATATATAGGAAGACGGTGCACTCAGATTACTTATGAATGGGAGAAAGTGCAACACCCAATATGGCAAATAAGCCCCGCCTTCCAAACGTTGATTTAGTAAAGTCATCGCGTTACTGCAGCAGCTCTGGTTGCTATAGAAACAGTGACATGCTTATGGCTTTAGCTTTGTCCAGGCTGAAAAATAGGTCGGAGGTCGGTGCTTGTTGCACAGCGTAGCCAGTCAGCAGTAAGGGGCGTGTCTGCTCATTAGGGGGGGAGTGCCTGTGCTGCACAGCGTAGCCAGTCAGCAGAAAGGGGCGGGTCTGCTCATTAGGTGGAGGTGCCTGTGCTGCATAGTGTGCTTGTGAAGTTTGGGGGCGAGGCTATCAAGATAGGGGCGTGTTTGTTTTGGTTATTTCAGATATCCACAGCATTTCTCAGAAATTGCTTACTGCACCTTTAACGTCTACATTTTCATTTGAATGAGTCTTTTTTTTTTTTTTTTTTTTTTTCCCCTTGTTAAAAACAGTGCCGTGTCCCAGGAGGCCATTCGCTTCTTAACAGTAAAGTAAGACAATCCTGTAGCCAAAACACTCACATCTCTTTAAAATCACTCCAATTGCGATACGAATCATCTGTGATTTGACGGAGGTCAGAGACTCCTTCTGCGCTCCCAAGCGTCCGGTCTGTTGCCGGGCAAAGCCTGAACTCCCTTTGAATTGGAGGCTTTGTCCTACTTCTCCCGCAAACTCTCAGACTTCCACATTATCTTGACTTTTATTCGTTCTTGTCATGCCCCCGATGTGTTTCTGCTCTTCCCACCAGGGCCTCGTGGGACACGCATTAAGATTTCAGGTGGAAGAAAAATGAGTCTACAAACCTTCAAAGAGTTAATTTCTCCCGTTTGCAGTTAGGGTTTAACGGCGCGCTTCGGCTGTTCGGAAAGGTTTCAATCATTAACTCATTTTTTGGGTGTCTTTTCCTCTAGATTTGGGAAGAGCCCTGTATCTCTTGCGCTGTTGTTGGCGACGGTCGCAGCCTGAAACATGCGTTCTCTATAGGTACATGATTTTAGACGCATTTGACCTTCTTAATATTGGATTTCCCAACGTTCCCCACTCTGGTCCGGGGTGTAAACGGTCAGAAATGTCAAGCTATAAATTGCTGTGAGTTTATTACGATGGATTTTTTTTTGTCTAAAAAGAAACAAGAATTTGTTCTGTTGTTTTTCTGTATGGGGTGTATTAAATTAAGATATCATAGTTCTTTGTATGGGAAATATAGATACCGTGAAAGTCCATTTAATTGTAAGTATTTATCAACTAAGTTATTGTACTTTTGCAATTTGTAGATAAGTAATATATAACGTATTGGTATATGATGAAATTAACTGTATCAGTCAGTCTGGGGCGTCCTTTAATTTATTGATGTATATACTGTATGTTTGTTGATATACAGCTTACTTTATTTTGTATATGACTAATAAATACATTTTGAAAAACAGACCTGGTTTGTGAGCATTTAATGACCTAATTTTGAAATATTCCTGAATTAAAACCTTTTTTTAGGTGTGCCATGAATAGCATTGCCACATTTTATTTTATTTTTTTCCATGGACCCTGAAAAGAGTCTGAGAGCGAGCGAGCGAGAGAAAGAAAGGTAGCAGATGACCTAGTTTGAAGCAGCTCTCGGCGGGCGTATTTTTGGCCTGACATTAGTAAAACATGACAGAGTCATGAGGGACGTCTAGGTGCTGCGACGTGTAGACAGATCTGCGTTTCTTCTGACCATCACTGATGTCACTTCCTGTCTGGAGTCTCATCTTCATCAGTGTCTTTACTCTCCTAATAAATGAGTGCTAAAGTTGAATGACTGAAAATGGAAATAAACTGAAGATCGACGGTCACGACTCTTTCCTGGTGGTTTCAGTTCCTCCTGTTGTGCACAAACAAAAACACATTTATATAGATATATAAGGGAGTTTTATATTTTTGATTTCCCGGTAGGTATTGGGAAGGTTCTCTCAAAGCTGTACGCAAACATTCTTCCAGTTACGTTAATAGACCGTTCAAAGTTATCTCGCTTTTATTAATGTTTGAAAAAAAAAACGTTATTTATACATCGTTCATGGAACGTTTTTACCTGAGATGTTTGTTTAACGTTGTTTAAATGTTACCAAAGACCCTTTAAAGGCACAATATGTAAGATTAAAATATCCAGTGTCCACTAGAACAGTGTTATATATTATGTTGACTTGTGTGCATTATCCCAAATGTTGACACAGTACACGTGGTCACGTGATGATTTTGTATGGAGGGGGAGGGAGATAGATAAACAGGCAGACGGTTGGAGTGGGTGTGGATCGGGTAGGTTGTGTATGGTGCGAGTGAGTCTGAGGATTGTGTTGTGTGAGAATAGCGCAACTTCCTGTGATGTTTTCGAGTTCAGTTCTATGGTTTGTCCTTTGAAGGGAGAAAAGGCAGTGCACCAAGAATTCGGTCCTCGCATTCGGGTGCCCGTGCAGTTTCAGACATGTTTAAATCCAGAGAAATCCGTGATTGTAACCAGGACACGGACCGCCTATCAGTGACATCATCCCGCTCCGGTGTTATTGTGTAGTAACCATGGCAACACAAAGCCGCTTTAATATCTGATGTGTTTTATTAGACACTGTTTGGATCAGTGATGGACAGAAACTAATGATTGTTCTCCAGCTCAACACAGTTAGTCTGATTGTGTAAATCTGGTGTTGTTGATTTACCGCACAGAGTGCCATGTTTTACCATGCCTAATATGATCTCGCTCACTGCAGTGTGAACAAGCGTCTCATAGTAGCGCCGAGCCAACGCACAGAGTAGCATTATAACATCACTTTAACACACTCACATGTGTGTGATATGATCAAACACACACACGCATGAGCGGAAGAAGCGGAAGCGCTCGCGGCAGAATAAAAGCTCCGCCCACTCAAGAGTCAAGACACGCCTTTGAGCTGAATAAGAGATAAAAAATTACATATTATGCCTTTGAGTTATTTCAGAATGTTCCCTGAAATGTTCAAAATATCCTTTTTTTTTCTTTCCTTTTTTTTACATTTTATGCGAACGTTCCATTTTAACATTTTGCTAACATTACAAGAATGTTACTTTTGAATGTTTTCGGAACATTCTGAAACAATTAGTAACACCAAAGACTTTATATATAGGAAGACGGTGCACTCAGATTACTTATGAATGTGCACCGCCCAATATGGCGAATAAGCCCCGCCTTCTAAATGAAAGAGCCAATCATTGATTAGTAAAGTCATCGCATTACTGCAGCAGCTCTGGTTGCTATAGAAACAGTGACATGCTTATGGCTTTAGCTTTGTCCAGGCTTTTTTTTTGTTGTGATTCTAGCGTTTTGAAACCAAGTTTGTGAGACAGTTGTTGTCAGATTTCATTGGTTACTTCAAACATGAAATTTAATCGTAAGCTTTGGAGAATTTGATGTTTCTCCATTCAAAGAGAGAGAGAAGCTGCACTCGCACGCCCGAGAGGCGTTTCTAAAATGGCTGCCGAGTGAAAGGACTTGTCTTAAAGGTAACATTTAAACAACGTTAGGCAAACAACCAACTGAACATCTCAGATAAAAACTTTCTATGAACAATGTATAAATAATGTTTTTCTTTGTGCAAACACTTGCCAGATAACTTTAAACGGTCTGTTAATGTACCTGGAAGAACTTTTGCGTATAACTTTGAGAGAACCTTCCCAGAACGTTCCTTGGTAGTTGGGTTATTAAAGGCATAATATGTAATTTTTTATCTCTTATTCAGCACAAAGGCGTGTCTTGACTCTTGAGTGGGCGGAGCTTTTATTCTGCCGCGAGCGCTTCCGCTTCTTCCGCTCATGCGTGTGTGTGTTTGATCATATCACACACATGTGAGTGTGTTAAAGTGATGTTATAATGCTACTCTGTGCGTTGGCTCGGCGCTACTATGAGACGCTTGTTCACACTGCAGTGAGCGAGATCATATTAGGCATGGTAAAACATGGCACTCTGTGCGGTAAATCAACAACACCAGATTTACACAATCAGACTAACTGTGTTGAGCTGGAGAACAATCATTAGTTTCTGTCCATCAGTGATCCAGACAGTGTCTAATAAAACACATCAGATATTAAAGCGGCTTTGTGTTGCCATGGTTACTACACAATAACACCGGAGGGTAACGCGGGTATGATGTCACTGATAGGTGGTCCGTGTCCTGGTTAAAATCATTGCTTTCTCTGGATTTAAACATTCTTGGAAAGATTTGGGATAATGTACACAAGACAACAATATATATAACACTGTTCTAGTGGATATTCTAATCTTACATATTGTGCCTTAAAGTGGGAATGTTAGCAAAATGTTCTTAGAAGATATTTTTGTTAGATGGGAATATCTTAAAAATAAATCATAGAAATGTGAACATATACTCATCTTTCGACTAGAAAAGCAGTAATTATATATATATATAATTTTATCGAGATATAAGATGAATTTTATTATTTATAACACCAGCTTATCAGATTTTTGACTGATTTGAATCTTGATCGCTTGTGATTTATTTATTCTGTGAATGATTTTGCCTCATATTTTTTAAATATGAAAAAATATGAAAATATGCTAAAATGTGACGTCACAATTTTCTGAGAATAAACTTGACAGATTTTGCTAATTTCTATCCGAGACACTGATTTAAACAAGACTGTTATGTCAGGTAATAACCGCTGATTATAAAGCCCTCATTGTGATCTTTTGTTCTGCTTGTAATAGTCGAAATCCGTTCATCCGGGTCTCTGGGGGGCAGCAGAGCCTCTTTCCCGCTAATATCAGCGCTTGAATTGCGCGCGCGTCGGGGCGTCTGGAAAACGCGGACTGGGTCACATTCTGCAGCGTGGTGTTAAAATGAATTTGTCTTACTGACACACCCAAAATCTGATAATTAGCATAAATAATAGACGTGATTAGTAAATTACACATTGAAATGTTGTTTAGATTTAATCAGCCGCCGCTTTTGTTTGTCCGGATCCGCGTGAGGAGAAACTCCAGTCCGGGTTTAACGGCCGTTATTGAGAGCGGAAGCGTCGCGTGTAAACAAACATGATACAGGTTTTACTTCACACACGCAGGTAAAACGCTTAAAACTATGATTTATCATCATACATTTCTGCTTTACACGGTTATAAAGGTTAATAAAGCTGTTTGGCTATTTATATCGTGTGTTTTAGGAGATTTTAACATCATATATGTTAGTTTAATGTGTAAGTAATGTGCTGTGTTTCAGTCATGGAGAGTTATGAAGATTTCATTCAGAGAGTTTATAACACTCATTATACTAATGATGATGATGATGATGACTCGCAGACTCCTTCATCACTGATTGTGTTTCGTGGATCTCGTGTTCTTCCTCCTCTGGTATGAGCATCACCATCATATTCAGATCCTCTCATTACACATGCACATATGCTAATGAGTGTTTGTTTATTAGCTGAATGAGCAGCAGAGAGGCGAGATGAGACGACTGAGAGAAACAGCCGTGAGTCTGATGAAGAGGAGGAGTGAGGAAGAGTCTCACAGCAGCGTGAGTCTCCCACACACTTCATAGACATCATACTGGTTATTATGTTTATTTAATGGCTAATAAATGATATATAATGGTATAAGTATGCTGCTTTTTTATTAAAGGCACAATATGTAAGATTTTAGAAATAAAATATCCACTAGAACAGTGTTATATATTTTGTGTACATTATCTAAAATGTTTCCAAGAATGTTTAAATCCAGAGAAATCAGTGATTTTAACCAGGACACGGCCCGTGTGTGTCTTTGCCTATCAGTGACATCATCCCGCTCCGGTGTTATTGTGTAGTAACCATGGCAACACAAAGCCGCTTTAATATCTGATGTGTTTTATTAGACACTGTTTGGATCAGTGATGGACAGAAACTAATGATTGTTCTCCAGCTCAACACAGTTAGTCTGATTGTGTAAATCTGGTGTTGTTGATTTACCGCACAGAGTGCCATGTTTTACCATGCCTAATATGATCTCGCTCACTGCAGTGTGAACAAGCGTCTCATAGTAGCGCCGAGCCAACGCACAGAGTAGCATTATAACATCACTTTAACACACTCACATGTGTGTGATATGATCAAACACACACACGCATGAGCGGAAGAGGTGGAAGAATCGGAAGCGCTCGTGGCAGAATAAAAGCTCCGCCCACTCAAGAGTCAAGACACGCCTTTGTTCTGAGTAAGAGATGGAAAATTACATATTGTGCCTTTTAAAGCTTCAATCTAACCATACATCAACATTTCCTCTCTTTACTTTCTTAAAGGCGCAGTAAGCGATTTCCAAGAAACGCTGTTGGTATTTGAAACCACCAAAACAAACACGCCCCTTTCTTTATAGCCCTGCCCCCAAATTAATGAACGCACTATGGCTGCGTCCAAATTAATCACATACTCTCCTGAGTAGGTGCTTATTTTGAATAAGTAATTACTCCACGACCACTGAAAAAGTATGTTCTATATAATATGAATGTAATCCGGACGTTCTACATTCGCCATGTTGTCGTTATCATATATATATATATAGTACTCTTCCTCACATTGTTTCTGTGTGTTTCAGTTTACCGACACGAGGATCAGTGATGCTGAACGACACGCATACAAGAGTGATGACATCATCTCATCTGCTCCGCTCACGTCAACCGCCCGATCAGCCAATCAGCTGAGAGCTTCTCCAGAGGACGAGTCGCTGCGCAACAGCCAGATCACGGTTCTGTTCGAGGGTGTCGGATGCAAAAGTCACGCGGACCATCATTCTCACAGCCAGATGATGATGATGTCATCGGGGTACGTGACCAACGACAACACTGATGTCACCTGTCACTCCAGCTGGATTGAAGGAGACGTGGGACTGGCTGGAGCGACACATCCGACCCCTATAGGAAGTGACATAATCAGTCACGCTCCAGTAGATGGAGCACTGTTGGAGGAGGAGGAGGAGGAAGAGGAGGAGGTCGTGTTACCTTTAAAAACAGTCACAGAACTGGTAAACCCTGCATCTGACCCGGATGAGGGTCCGTATCGAATGAGCCTTCAAAACCTGCTAAAGAAATCCCAGGAGTACCGGCGGCGTCAGCGTCAGGCCAGAGCGCTCAAACTCGCCGCCGACGAGCACAGCCTGTCCGATAAGGAGAACGAGGAACTCCTTCCCAAACATGTGTGTAAGACAGAGCTGAGGAAAGCCAGAGAGAAGAGGAAGGAGAAGACGGATCACCTGGACAGTCAAAGCTTTCATGACACTCTCCCTCAGGCCACGTCCACAGCACTTCCTGTTACGGCCAGATCTCTGTACGACTCCAAACAGAGGCCGCTCAGCGTCTCCAGATCTTCAGCGAGTAAGAGATTCACTGGCATCCCCACGCCCAAGTTCTGCCTGAGTCCCGTGCGCAGCACCAAAAAATCCAGCGGGATTCCCGGACCGGTTCGTAAAGCTGTGAGCGAGTCGAGCGGTCCGGCGGGTGCCAATAACACAGGGATGATGTCAGAGCAAACGGAGCAGATCACTCAGTTAGAGCTGAACCTGTCCAGCCTTAAAGCACTGATCTCAGACCTGGAGTCCACGCTCACACTCTCACAGACACACCAAACAGGAAGTCCGACCGATAACGGCACGAAACAACCCTCCACGGTCACTTTCAATGAAACGCTCCAGCAAGAGGATTGTGGGATTAGTCAGGGGAACTCAAACTCAGTCGCTCCAATCCAAACCGCTAATCATTCGAGCGCAGATGAAGCAGAAAGCTCTGTGATTGGCTCGTCTTACGATGTCGACGCCCCCTCCATTCTGTGGACGCAGCTGACCCCTGAGACGGGAGGTCACGAGGGCGTGTCTCGGGTCAAACGGAGGCTCCTGATGAACGAGGGTGAAGCGTTCACTCCCGGACGAGAGACGGGAAGAGCTCCGTCCAGCACGCCTCGAGGTAACTGTGGGTCACACTCACACTCCGCCCCATCACAAAGCATTTTGTATTTTCAGGAAATGTATGGTACCAAGTAATATTTAGGCAATAATAATGATCTATTTCTTATATAATATAATACTATTAATGAATCCATATATACAATAATCGTGTTTGTGCACTACGGGGTGCTGTTGAGTCTTAATTTGGCCACGACTTTCTCTGTGTTTCAGCAAATGGAATGATTTTTGGTGATAAATCTTATTTTGACACGTTTTGGGAAAATGCTCAAACATACACTGTGGGCAAATTCTCATATCTTCATTTTTTTTTTGCATAAATCTGTGACTCAACCTCAGTTCTGATTCAGTTCAAAACTACTAAATGTTTAATAAAAAATCCAGGATTTTTCCTCTTTAATTGCCAAGTTCATAAACTATGTCACTGATTTGTGGGAAAAACACACAAAATGACTTATTTTCAATATAAACAGTGATATTTGTTCCCTTTTATCACAGTCTTGGGCGTGTGAGAGATTAGGAACATCACTGGCTTTGATGCATTGTTAGTTTCTGTGCAGGATCTGGGGTCCGTTCTTCATACGTCGCTAACTCCGTTAGCCGGATTTGATTGTTGACGATGTGGCATGATCTCGGATCGTTTGGTTCTTCGCTCACCCTGGACTTGTTGTCTAGCATTAGCCAGAGATCAGTGATCACGATTAGAAGATCTGGGATCTGTCCAATCATCTCAGATGTGTTAAGCGAGGTACGAAGAGCGGACCCCAGATTTGAATGTTTTCTCCTCATTTCCTGTTCGTGGCTGTTTCTGCCCCATTGATTCCATTATAACCACAAGTTCTGATGGCAAAGCCATGACACCATATAATCATGCGTTCTGATTGGTGCTGGTTTTCCCTGTTGGGAAGAGGTCAAATGTGTCATTGTTACAGTTGATCACCAGTTGTTCAAAGGTAAGCTGATCGGATTTTGGATATCGGATTGGATCATATCTTGAAAATGGGTTGTTCAAAAGGGAAAGACGGAATCTGTCCTGTTGATTAATAGATTTATGCAAAAAAAAATATTGATCTGATACATTTTGACAGCAGTTTAATAAAGTGGATGTTTTCATCCCGAGCATAACGAGAGGGAAGTGAATTTGAACAATACATGAGGGTTAATGCATGACTGTTTCACCAATCATTCTTGCATACTGGGGTCTTTAGCGACCCGGATCTATATCTAACTAGGGATGCAACGATTATAGATTTTGTTGGTGCGATTATAGTCTTGACAAATAATCACGGTTTCATGATTATTATGCATTCATTAATTTCACAACAATGTATAAAATCACATGAAAACTTTTAGATTTTATAGTGTTATTTTTGCTACCTTTTGAACCAGAAATAACACCGTATTACCAAATAATACAGCATAAAATAATAATAAAGACAAAAGTCCATCTCTCCCTTTGGAATTAAAGAAAGGTGCCTCTGCTCTATAAACATCCATATCAATATGAGGGGAATAAACTGAACTGTTACTGTCACCCACACATATTCATTTTAGTAATCTTTTTAATAACTCATCTAATTTTACATGTGGCCTGAGAAAGTCATGTCTATTATTTTGGTTTGTTTGCGTCACTGATAAATTCAAACATGCCTCCGCGCTTTGGCTGGCACTGAGCCAGAGACGACGCGCTCAGTGCTTTTCATATATCACTATTCATATAATATCACTATTCATATATCACTATTCATATAATATCACTATTCATATATCACTATTCATATAATATCACTATTCATATATCACTATTCATATAATATCACTATTCGTATAATATCACTATTCATATAATATCACTATTCGTATATCATCACTATTCGTATATCATCACTATTCGTATAATATAACTGTTCGTATATCACTGTTCGTATATCACTATTCGTACAATATCACTATTCACAATATCACTATTCGTATAATATCACTATTCGTACAATATCACTATTCGTACAATATCACTATTCGTACAATATCACTATTCGTATAATATCACTATTCATATATCACTATTCGTATATCATCACTATTAAGTATATCATCACTATTTGTATATATCACTTAGTATATCATCACTATTGGTATAATATAACTGTTAAGTATATCACTGTTTGTATATAACTGTTAGTATATCACTATTCATATAATATCACTATTCATATAATATCACTATTCGTATATCACTATTCGTATATCACTATTCGTACAATATCACTATTCGTATAATATCACTATTCGTACAATATCACTATTCGCATAATATCACTATTAAGTATAATATCACTATTCGTATATCATCACTATTAGTATATCATCACTATTAGTATATCATCACTATTCGTATATCATCACTATTCGTATATCATCACTATTCGTATATATCACTATTCGTATATCACTATTCGTATAATATCACTATTAGTATAATATCACTATTCGTATAATATCACTATTCGTATATCACTATTCGTATATAATATCACTATTCGTACAATATCACTATTCGTACAATATCACTATTCATATATCACTATTCATACAATATCACTATTCATATATCACTATTCGTACAATATCACTATTCGTATATCACTATTCGTACAATATCACTATTCGTACAATATCACTATTCGCATAATATCACTATTCGTACAATATCACTATTCATATATCACTATTCATACAATATCACTATTCGTATATCACTATTCGTATATCACTATTCGTATAATATCACTATTCGTATAATATCACTATTCGTATATCACTATTCGTATATCACTATTCGTATATCACTATTCATACAATATCACTATTCATATATCACTATTCATACAATATCACTATTCATATATCACTATTCGTATAATATCACTATTCATACAATATCACTATTCATATATCATCACTATTCGTATATCATCACTATTAAGTATATCATCACTATTAAGTATATCATCACTATTCGTATATCATCACTATTCGTATATATCACTTCGTATATCATCACTATTGGTATAATATCACTGTTCGTATATCACTGTTAAGTATATAACTGTTAAGTATATCACTATTCATATAATATCACTATTCGTACAATATCACTATTAATTACAATATCACTATTAATTTACAATATCACTATTCATACAATATCACTATTCGTATAATATCACTATTAAGTATAATATCACTATTCGTATAATATCACTATTCATATATCACTATTCGTATATCATCACTATTCGTATAATATCACTATTAAGTATAATATCACTATTCGTATATCACTATTCGTATAATATCACTATTCGTACAATATCACTATTCGTATAATATCACTATTCGTATAATATCACTATTCGTACAATATCACTATTCGCATAATATCACTATTCGTATAATATCACTATTCGTATATAATATCACTATTAGTATATAATATCACTATTCGTATAATATCACTATTCGTATAATATCACTATTCGTACAATATCACTATTCGTACAATATCACTATTCGTATAATATCACTATTCGTACATCACTATTTCGCACAATATCACTATTCGTACAATATCACTATTCGCATAATATCACTATTATTCGCACAATATCACTATTCGTACAATATCACTATTCGTACAATATCACTATTCGTACAATATCACTATTCGTATAATATCACTATTCGTACAATATCACTATTCATACAATATCACTATTCGTATATCATCACTATTCGTATATCATCACTATTCGTATATCATCACTATTCGTATAATATCACTATTCGTACAATATCACTATTCGTATAATATCACTATTCGTATATATCATCACTATTCGTATATATCATCACTATTCGTATATATCATCACTATTCGTATATATCATCACTATTCGCATAATATCACTATTCGTATAATATCACTATTAAGTACAATATCACTATTAAGTATATAATATCACTATTAAGTATATAATATCACTATTCGTATATAATATCACTATTCATATATCACTATTCATATATCACTATTCGTATAATATCACTATTCATATATCACTATTCGTATAATATCACTATTCATATATCACTATTAAGTATAATATCACTATTCATATATCACTATTCGTATAATATCACTATTCATATATCACTATTCGTATAATATCACTATTCATATATCACTATTCGTATAATATCACTATTCATATATCACTATTCGTATAATATCACTATTCGTATAATATCACTATTCATATATCACTATTCGTATAATATCACTATTCATATAATATCACTATTCGTATAATATCACTATTCATATATCACTATTCATATATCACTATTCGTATAATATCACTATTCGTATATCACTATTATTCGTATAATATCACTATTCGTATATCACTATTAGTATAATATCACTATTCAAGTATAATATCACTATTCGTATAATATCACTATTCATATATCACTATTCGTATAATATCACTATTCATATAATATCACTATTCATATAATATCACTATTCGTATAATATCACTATTCGTATATCACTATTAAGTATATCACTATTCGTATAATATCACTATTCGTTCAGTATAATATCACTATTCGTATATCACTATTCGTATAATATCACTATTCATACAATATCACTATTCGCATAATATCACTATTCGTATAATATCACTATTCGTGTATATCACTATTCGTATATCACTATTCGTATATCACTATTCGTATAATATCACTATTCATACAATATCACTATTCGTATATCACTATTCGTATATCACTATTCGTATATCACTATTCGTATAATATCACTATTCATACAATATCACTATTCGTATATCACTATTCGTATATCACTATTCGTATAATATCACTATTCGTATAATATCACTATTCGTATATCACTATTCGTATATCACTATTATTCGTTCGTATAATATCACTATTCGTCGTATAATATCACTATTCGTATATCACTATTCGTATAATATCACTATTCATACAATATCACTATTCGTATATCACTATTCGTATATATATATTCGTATATCACTATTCGTATATCACTATTCGTATATATATTAAGTATATCACTTAGTATATCACTTTGTATAATATCACTATTAGATATATCACTATTCGTATATCACTATTCGTATATCACTATTCATACAATATCACTATTCATACAATATCACTATTCAGTATATATCATCACTATTCGTATATCATCACTATTCGTATATCATCACTATTCGTATATATCACTATTCGTATATCACTGTTTAGGTATATCACTATTCGTATAATCTCACTATTCGTATAATATCACTATTCGTGCATAATCTCACTATTCGTACAATATCACTATTCGCATAATCTCACTATTCGCATAATCTCACTATTCGTATATCACATTCGTACAATATCACTATTCGCACAATATCACTATTCGTACAATATCACTATTCGTGATATCATCACTATTCGTATAATATCACTATTCGTATAATATCACTATTCGTATAATATCACTATTCAGTATATCACTATTCGTATATCACTATTCGTATATCATCACTATTCGTATATCATCACTATTCGTATATCATCACTATTCGTATATCATCACTATTCGTATATATCACTGCAGTATATCATCACTATTGGTATAATATCACTGTTCGGTATATCACTGTTCGTGATATAACTGTTCGTATATCACTATTCATATAATATCACTATTCGCATAATATCACTATTCATAACAATATCACTATTCGTAATAATATCACTATTCGTATAATATCACTATTCATACAATATCACTATTCGTATAATATCACTATTCGTATAATATCACTATTCGTATAATATCACTATTCGTATATCATCACTATTATATGTATATCACTATTCGTATAATATCACTATTCGTATAATATCACTATTATTCGTATAATATCACTATTAGGTAATATCACTATTCGTACAATATCACTATTCGCATAATATCACTATTCGCATAGTACAATATCACTATTATTCATATATCACTATTCGTATAATATCACTATTCGTATAATATCACTATTCGTATAATATCACTATTCGTATAATATCACTATTCGTAAGTATAATATCACTATTATGTATATCACTATTCGTATATAATATCACTATTATTCGTATAATATCACTATTCGTATAATATCACTATTCGTATAATATCACTATTATTCATATAATATCACTATTCGTATAATATCACTATTCGCATAATATCACTATTAAATTATAATATCACTATTCGCATAATATCACTATTCGTATAATATCACTATTCGCATAATATCATTATTCGCATAATATCACTATTCGTATAATATCACTATTCGTATATATCACTATTCGTATATCATCACTATTCGTATAATATCACTATTCGCATAATATCACTATTCGCATAATATCACTATTCGCATAATATCACTATTCGTATAATATCACTATTCGCATAATATCACTATTCGTATATATCATCACTATTCGTATATATCATCACTATTCGTATATATATCACTATTCGTATAATATCACTATTCGTATAATATCACTATTCGTATAATATCACTATTCGTATATAATATCACTATTCGTATATAATATCACTATTCATATATCACTATTCATATATCACTATTCGTATAATATCACTATTCATATATCACTATTCGCATATATATCACTATTCATATATCACTATTCATATATCACAATATCACTATTCATATATCACTATTCGTATAATATCACTATTCATATATCACTATTCGTATAATATCACTATTCATATATCACTATTCGTATAATATCACTATTCATATATCACTATTCGTATAATATCACTATTCGTATAATATCACTATTCATATATCACTATTCGTAGTATAATATCACTATTCATATAATATCACTATTCGTATAATATCACTATTCATATATCACTATTCGTATAATATCACTATTCGTATATCATATTCGTATAATATCACTATTCGTATAATATCACTATTCGTATATCACTATTCGTATAATATCACTATTCATATATCACTATTCATATATCACTATTCGTATAATATCACTATTCGTATATCACTATTCGTATAATATCACTATTCATATATCACTATTCGTATAATATCACTATTCAGTATAATATCACTATTCATATATCACTATTCGTATAATATCACTATTCATATAATATCACTATTCATATAATATCACTATTAGGTATAATATCACTATTCGTATATCACTATTCGTATATCACTATTCGTATATCACTATTCGTATAATATCACTATTCGTTCGTATAATATCACTATTCGTATATCACTATTCGTATAATATCACTATTCGTACAATATCACTATTCGTATATCACTATTCGTGATATCACTATTTCGATATCACTATTCGGTATATCACTATTCGTATAATATCACTATTCATACAATATCACTATTCAGTATATCACTATTCGTATATCACTATTCGTATAATATCACTATTCATACAATATCACTATTATTGTATATCACTATTCGTGTAATATCACTATTCGTGTAATATCACTATTCGTGTAATATCACTATTCGTATATCACTATTCGTATATCACTATTCGTTCGTATAATATCACTATTCGCTCGTATAATATCACTATTCGTATATCACTATTCGTATAATATCACTATTCATACAATATCACTATTAAGTATATCACTATTCGTATATATATTCGTATATCACTATTCGTATATCACTATTCGTATATATATTCGTATATCACTTCTGTATATCACTTTGTATAATATCACTATTCGTATATCACTATTCATATATATCACTATTCATACAATATCACTATTCATACAATATCACTATTCGTATATCATCACTATTCGTATATCATCACTATTCGTATATCATCACTATTCGTATATATATCACTGTTCGTATATCACTGTTTGTATATCACTATTCGTATAATCTCACTATTCGCATAATCTCACTATTCGCATACAATCTCACTATTCGCATACAATATCACTATTACATTACAATCTCACTATTCGCATAATCTCACATTATTAGTATATCACTGCACAATATCACTATTCGCACAATATCACTATTCGTTACAATATCACTATTCGTATATCATCACTATTCGTATAATATCACTATTCGTATAATATCACTATTCGTTCAGTATAATATCACTATTCGTATATCACTATTCGTATAATATCACTATTCATACAATATCACTATTCGCACAATATCACTATTCGTGATATCACTATTCGTATATCACTATTCGTATATCACTATTCGTATATCACTATTCGTATATCATCACTATTCGTATATCATCACTATTCGTATATCATCACTATTCGTATATCATCACTATTCGTATATATCACTTCAGATATCATCACTATTCGTGATAATATAACTGTTCGTATATCACTGTTCGTGATATCACTGTTCGTGATATCACTATTCGCATAAATCTCATTATTCATATACAATATCACTATTCGTATATCACTTCGCACAATATCACTATTCGCATACAATATCACTATTCGCATAATATCACTATTCGTGATATCATCACTATTCGTATATCATCACTATTCGTATATCATCACTATTCGTATATCATCACTATTCGTATATCACTATTCGTGATAATATCACTATTCGCATAATATCACTATTCGTATAATATCACTATTCGTATATCATCACTATTCGTATATCATCACTATTCGTATATCATCACTATTCGTATATCATCATCACTATTCGTGATATCATCACTATTCGTATATATCACTATTCGTATATCATCACTATTCGTATAATATCACTATTCATATATCACTATTCGTATAATATCACTATTCGCATAATATCACTATTCGTATATCACTTTGTATAATATCACTATTCGTGTATATCACTATTCATACAATATCACTATTCATACAATATCACTATTCGTATATCATCACTATTCGTATATATCACTTCTCGTATATCATCACTATTCGTATAATATCACTATTCATACATCACTATTCATACGTCACTATTCGTATAATATCACTATTCGTATAATATCACTATTCGTATAATATCACTATTCGTATAATATCACTATTCATATATCACTATTCATATATCACTATTCATATATCACTATTCATATATCACTATTCATATATCACTATTCGTATATCACTATGATAATATCACTATTCGTGATAATATCACTATTCGTATAATATCACTATTCGTATAATATCACTATTCGTGTATATCACTATTATATATCACTATTCGTATAATATCACTATTCGTATAATATCACTATTCGTATAATATAACTGTTCGTATATCACTGTTCGTGTATATCACTGTTCAGATATCACTATTCGCATAATCTCACTATTCGCATAATCTCACTATTCGCATAATATCACTATTCGCATAATATCACTATTCGCACAATATCACTATTCGTATAATATCACTATTCGTATAATATCACTATTCGTATAATATCACTATTCGCATAATATCACTATTCGCATAATATCACTATTCGCATAATATCACTATTCGCACAATATCACTATTCGTACAATATCACTATTCGTATAATATCACTATTCGTATAATATCACTATTCGTATATCATCACTATTCGTATATCATCACTATTCGTATAATATCACTATTCGTATAATATCACTATTCGTATAATATCACTATTCGTATAATATCACTATTCGTATAATATCACTATTCGTATATCACTATTCGTATAATATCACTATTCGTGTATAATATCACTATTCATATATCACTATTCGTACAATATCACTATTCGTTCGTACAATATCACTATTCGCTCAGTACAATATCACTATTCGTATAATATCACTATTCGTATAATATCACTATTCGTATATCACTATTCGTATATCACTATTCGTATATCACTATTCGTATAATATCACTATTCGTATAATATCACTATTCGTATAATATATCACTATTCGTTCGTATAATATCACTATTCGTATATCACTATTCGTATAATATCACTATTCGTATAATATCACTATTCATATATCACTATTCGCATAATATCACTATTCATATATCACTATTCGCATAATATCACTATTCGCTCGCATAATATCACTATTCGCATACAATATCACTATTCGTATAATATCACAATTCGTATATCACTATTCGTGATATCACTATTCGTATATCACTATTCGTATATCATCACTATTCGTATATATATCACTTCGTGATATCATCACTATTCGTATAATATAACTGTTCGTATATCACTGTTCGTATATCACTATTCATGATAAATCTCACTATTCGCATAATCTCACTATTATTCGCATAATATCACTATTCGCACAATATCACTATTCGCATAATCTCACTATTCATACAATATCACTATTCGCATAATATCACTATTCGCATAATATCACTATTCGTATAATATCACTATTCGCATAATATCACTATTCGCATAATATCACTATTCGCACAATATCACTATTCGCATAATATCACTATTCGTATATCATCACTATTCGTATAATATCACTATTCGTATATCACTATTCGCATAATATCACTATTCGCATAATATCACTATTCGCATAATATCACTATTCGTATAATATCACTATTCATCACTATTCGTATAATATCACTATTCGTATAATATCACTATTCATATATCACTATTCGTATAATATCACTATTCGTATAATATCACTATTCGCATAATATCACTATAATCGCATCACTATTCGTATAATATCACTATTCGTATAATATCACTATTCGCATAATATCACTATTCATATCATATTCTATCATATTATATCACTATTCATATAATATCACTATTCATATATCACTATTCATATATCACTATTCATATAATATTCATATATCATATATCACTATTCATATATCACTATTCGTATAATATCACTATTCATATATCACTATTCATATATCACTATTCGTATAATATCACTATTCATATATCACTATTCGTATAATATCACTATTCATATATCACTATTCGTATAATATCACTATTCATACAATATCACTATTCATACAATATCACTATTCGCATAATATCACTATTCGTACAATATCACTATTCGTATATCACTATTATATCACTATTCATATAATATCACTATTCGTATATCACTATTCGTATATCACTATTCATATATCACTATTCGTATAATATCACTATTCATATATCACTATTCATATATCACTATTCGTATAATATCACTATTCATAGATCACTATTCATATATCACTATTCGTATAATATCACTATTCATATATCACTATTAAGTATAATATCACTATTCGTATAATATCACTATTCATATAATATCACTATATCACTATTCATATAATATCACTATTCATATAATATCACTATAATATCACTATTCATATAATATCACTATTCATATATCACTATTCATATTTTATCACTATTCGTATAATATCACTATTCGTATTTTATCACTATTCATATATCATTATTCATATTTTATCACTATTCGTATAATAACACTATTCATATATCACTATTTGTATATCACTATTTGTATTTTATCACTATTCATATATCATTATTCATATTTTATCACTATTCGTATATCACTATTATATCACTATTCATATATCACTATTCATATAATATCACTATTCGTATTTTATCACTATTCATATATCATTATTCATATTTTATCACTATTCGTATAATATCACTATTCATATATCACTATTCATATATCACTATTTGTATAATATCACTATTCATATATCACTATTCATATATCACTATTCGTATAATATCACTATTCATATATCACTATTCATATATCACTATTCGTATAATATCACTATTCATGTATCACTATTCAGTATAATATCACTATTCATATAATATCACTATTCATATAATATCACTATATCACTATTCATATAATATCACTATTCATATTTTATCACTATTCGTATAATATCACTATTCGTATTTTATCACTATTCATATATCATTATTCATATTTTATCACTATTCGTATAATATCACTATTCATATATCACTATTAGTATATCACTATTTGTATTTTATCACTATTCATATATCATTATTCATATTTTATCACTATTCATATATCACTATTTGTATATCACTATTTGTATTTTATCACTATTCATATATCATTATTCATATTTTATCACTATTCGTATAATATCACTATTCATATATCACTATTCGTATAATATCACTATTCATATATCACTATTCGTATAATATCACTATTCATGTATCACTATTCATATATCACTATTCGTATAATATCACTATTCATATACCACTATTCGTATATCACTATTCATATAATATCACTATTCATATATCACTATTCATATAATATCACTATTCGTATAATATCACTATTCATATATCACTATTTGTATATCACTATTTGTATTTTATCACTATTCATATATCATTATTCATATTTTATCACTATTCGTATATCACTATTCATATATCACTATTTGTATATCACTATTCATATATCACTATTTGTATATCACTATTCGTATAATATCACTATTCGTATATCACTATTCGTATATCACTATTCGCATAATATCACTATTCATATATCACTATTCATACAATATCACTATTCGCATAATATCACTATTCGCATAATATCACTATTCACTATTCATACAATATCACTATTCATACAATATCACTATTCATATATCATCACTATTCGTATATCATCACTATTCGTGATATCATCACTATTCGTGATATCATCACTATTCAGTATATCATCACTATTCGTGATATCATCACTATTTGTATATATCACTTCGTATATCATCACTATTGGTATAATATAACTGTTCGTATATAACTGTTCGTATATCACTATTCATATAATATCACTATTCGTATATCACTATTCGCATAATATCACTATTCATATATCACTATTCGTATAATATCACTATAATATCACTATTCATGTATCACTATTCATATATCACTATTCAGATAATATCACTATTCATATAATATCACTATTCGTATATCACTATTCATATAATATCACTATTCATATATCACTATTCATATAATATCACTATTCGTATAATATCACTATTCATATATCACTATTTGTATTTTATCACTATTCATATATCATTATTCATATTTTATCACTATTCGTATATCACTATTCATATATCACTATTTGTATATCACTATTTGTATTTTATCACTATTCATATATCATTATTCATATTTTATCACTATTCGTATAATATCACTATTCATATATCACTATTTGTATAATATCACTATTTGTATTTTATCACTATTCATATATCATTATTCATATTTTATCACTATTCATATATCATTATTCATATTTTATCACTATTCGTATAATATCACTATTCATATATCACTATTTGTATAATATCACTATTTGTATATCACTATTTGTATAATATCACTATTCATATATCACTATTCATATAATATCACTATTCATATATCACTATTCGTATAATATCACTATTCATATAATATCACTATTCATATATCACTATTCGTATAATATCACTATTCATATACCACTATTCGTATATCACTATTCATATAATATCACTATTCATATATCACTATTCATATAATATCACTATTCATATAATATCACTATTCATATTTTATCACTATTCCTATAATATCACTATTATATCACTATTCATATATCACTATTCATATAATATCACTATTCGTATTTTATCACTATTCGTATTTTATCACTATTCATATATCACTATTCGTATAATATCACTATTCGTATATCACTATTCATATATCACTATTCAAATATCACTGTTCATATTTTATCACTTCGTATGTCACTATTTATATAATATCACTATTCATATTTTATCACTATTCGTATAATATCACTATTATATCACTATTCATATATCACTATTCATATATCACTATTCGTATAATATCACTATTCATATATCACTATTTATATAATATCACTATTTGTATGTCACTATATCACTATTCATATAATGTCACTATTCATATATCACTATTCGTATATCACTATTTATATATCACTATTTGTATGTCACTATCACTATTATATCACTATTCATATAATGTCACTATTCATATATCACTATTCACATAATATTACTATTTATATAATACCACTATTCATATACACTCACCTAAAGGATTATTAGGAACACCATACTAATACTGTGTTTGACCCCCTTTCGCCTTCAGAACTGCCTTAATTCTACGTGGCATTGATTCAACAAGGTGCTGAAAGCATTCTTTAGAAATGTTGGCCCATATTGATAGGATAGCATCTTGCAGTTGATGGAGATTTGTGGGATGCACATCCAGGGCACAAAGCTCCTGTTCCACCACATCCCAAAGATGCTCTATTGGGTTGAGATCTGGTGACTGTGGGGGCCATTTTAGTACAGTGAACTCATTGTCATGTTCAAGAAACCAATTTGAAATGATTCGAGCTTTGTGACATGGTGCATTATCCTGCTGGAAGTAGCCATCAGAGAATGGGTACATGATGGTCATAAAGGGATGGACATGGTCAGAAACAATGCTCAGGTAGGCCGTGGCATTTAAACGATGCCCAATTGGCACTAAGGGGCCTAAAGTGTGCCAAGAAAACATCCCCCACACCATTACACCACCACCACCAGCCTGCACAGGGGTAACAAGGCATGATGGATCCATGTTCTCATTCTGTTTACGCCAAATTCTGACTCTACCATCTGAATGTCTCAACAGAAATAGAGACTCATCAGACCAGGCAACATTTTTCCAGTCTTCAACTGTCCAGTTTTGGTGAGCTCGTGCAAATTGTAGCCTCTTTTTCCTATTTGTAGTGGAGATGAGTGGTACCCGGTGGGGTCTTCTGCTGTTGTAGCCCATCCGCCTCAAGGTTGTGTGTGTTGTGGCTTCACAAATGCTTTGCTGCATACCTCGGTTGTAACGAGTGGTTATTTCAGTCAAAGTTGCTCTTCTATCAGCTTGAATCAGTCGGCCCGTTCTCCTCTGACCTCTAGCATCAACAAGGCATTTTCGCCCACAGGACTGCCGTGATACTGGATGTTTTTCCTTTTCACACCATTCTTTGTAAACCCTAGAAATGGTTGTGTGTGAAAATCCCAGTAACTGAGCAGATTGTGAAATACTCAGACCGGCCCGTCTGGCACCGACAACCATGCCACGCTCAAAATTGCTGAAATCACCTTTCTTTCCCATTCTGACATTCAGTTTGGAGTTCAGGAGATTGTCTTGACCAGGACCACACCCCTAAATGCATTGAAGCAACTGCCATGTGATTGGTTGATTTAGATAATTGTATTAATGAGACATTGAACAGGTGTTCCTAATAATCGCCACCTTGTGGAATAAAGGTGAAGTGCACTTATTCCATCATTACAGATTCATTTATTGTTGTGCAGAAAGTATACGTACAGTATTCCACACATCGGGCAATTTGTCCAGTCCCCTTTATTTCTCCAGCGCTCTTCACACACGCTTCAGAGCAGCTTCAGTGATGATCGGAAATTAACATTTACATTCATGCATTTGGCAGACGCTTTTATCCAAAGCGACTTACATTGTATTCAAGGTACACATTTTTACATTTTGTCAGTTCTTGCTTTCCCTGGGAATCAAACCTTGGCGTTGCTAGCGCCACGCTCTTATTGTTTGAGCTACAGGAAAGCAGGAAATTAATTCTGTTTCAGATTAAAAGCTAAAGTACGTGTATGTATGTATATATATATATATATATATATATATATTGCACAAAATGAAAACAATAATGTAAATATTATTAATATGTGTGAATCAAAAATTTAAAATGTGTGTGTGTTTGGTCATAATTTAGACTTTTTAAATCATTTTCAACATTTTATCTCATAATTATGATTTACCATGTCATATTTTTTACTTTTTATCTAATAATGAGGACTTTTAAAATCATAATTTTGAATGACGTCCCGGGTCACTAAAGACCCGAGGTGTCCATTTAAGGGGAAAAAATAAATAAATTAACCCCTTCATTGCTGTGTGCTTTTTTTCCGCATTACAACCGGTTTGTAAATTCTCAGAATTTTTGTATCTGTGTATATATCCTCTATATAGATATTTACAAGTTACAATAATATTGTCTTAAACTCTTCACTTTCAAATGTTCACATCCTCGAGCTTTTATAATGGCGGATTATTGCTCAAATGCTGTAAACTTCTGCCCACATGTAAATGTTAACGAAATAGACTGAACCTAATGCGTGTTAATGAGCGCTGTGATTGAACCGTTCTTTATGTGTTCAGTGATGTCATCAGTGCTGCAGGAGGATCATGTGACGGCTCTGATGGAGGAAGAGCGTAGACGACAGCAGGAACTACTGCAGGTGAGCGTTCCTCACACACACATCAGAGCAGCGCCGTGCCTTTAAGAGTTCTGCATGCACATGCCACTTCACATGACGGGGGCGTCACATGATCGCTGATGTGATTGTGATGGATCACATGATATCTCTCACATCTCTACCTGAATCATGTGTTTGCTGTCAGACTCTCTATAAGAGTCCTGCCCAAAGGATTGTGGGAACATTTCATTTCTAGCCGAAGCTGCATGTGTTTCTCCTTCAGGTCCTGTAGCTGCCATTAATTACTGCCTCTATGCGTCGAACAAGCTTTAATGAACACAGACCGGTTCTAAATTAATGACCCGTCTGTCTGTGTGTGTGAGTGTGAAAGTGTGTGTGTGTGTGTTCGCTGTGGGAACTGACACAGAAAATGAGGATAATTGTGTTTAATCACGAGCCGCTGGTCTTAAGTGCCTGAACACACACCTGTCTGTCTGTCTCTTCACCTCCACCTGCCCTCTTGTGTCATCCTGTCATCCTGTCTTCCTCTGTCCTGCTTCATTTCTATTCTCTCATTCTGCTCATGAATCTGCTCATAACTCCAGTAGATCAGTGTAATACTCCTCCAGTGTAGATCAGCTGTTCTCTGTGTGAATATATAGTAAAGTGTGATTTATTCCTGTGATCAAAGCTGAGTTTATCATCATTACTCCAGTCTTCAGTGTCACATGATCCTTCACTCATCATTCTGTTGTGATTGGTCTGTGGTTGTGTCTCTCTCAG
>JAGHMJ010001977.1:172500-270000 GCA_018749465.1 Paracanthobrama guichenoti
GTCATCCGAATCAAACGACTCACTCAGATGAATCAATACAAACAGAATCAAATGGCTCACTCAGATGAATCAATACAAAGCAAACGACTCACTCAGATGAATCAATACAAACAGAATCAAATGGCTCACTCAGATGAATCAATACAAAGCAAACGACTCACTCAGATGAATCAATACAAACAGAATCAAATGGCTCACTCAGATGAATCAATACAAACAGAATCGACTCACTCAGATGAATCAATACAAACCATAAGAGATGATGACAGAATGTCCTTCTCACATTAATAATAAATATAATTTAAGGATTATCACACGATCAAGATCATGTTTAAATACAGTAAACCTCTGCAACACTGAAGAAAATAAAGCAACATTTTGATGTATTTTCATTTGATTGCATATTTTGTTTTAAAATGTATTAAACTGTTCCGTATTAAACTTTTATGAATTCATTGATTATCACTTTTAATAAATTGGTATTACATCATAAATCACGACATACAGAAAAACTGAATCAGAATTGGGGAAATCTATGAGATGAAAGGTGTAATGCTGGTCAGTGTGGTCATGTGACCTGTGTCGGGCGGCAGGACGGCGCTGGCGTGATGCGGCAGGTACTTGAACACACGTATGTTGGGGAAGGGCAGCTGACCCGCGAACAGTGGCATGACCTCCATCTGAACCTTGTGTGTCGCCATGGCAGCGACCGGCATAGACACGACCCCTGAACTCTTGCCACACACCGCCCAGTTACTGTGGTTGTCGATCACTGCACACACACACACACACACACACACACACACACACACTAAAGCACTTTACGTTTTCAAAACAATGATTTGTACATTTAAAATAAGGAACTATTACAACTATTTTATTCCATTATAATGCAAATAATAATTACTTCAGTTTTTATATATCATTAAAATACACAAAACGATGCAAAATTCATCCGTCACACCGCAGGAATGATGGGAAAAATGATTACTGCGCTATAATGTTTTTTAATTGTTAGTGATTTATTATATCTTTGATATTTTAAAATGATTTAATGCAACATTTTTATGATTAAATTAATGATTAGTTTTTCATTAACTCACAAACCCCAGCTTGAAAAATACACAATATTTCATGTTTTTTTTGTTAGTGATTTTTATTTTTAATATTTTAAAATGATTCACTCATTAATTTGACATTTTTATGATTTTATTAATTATTAGCCTTTCATTAACTCACAAACCTGAGTTAGGAAAACATAATATTTCACGTTCTTTTGTCAATTATTTATTTTTATTTGTAATTTTTTTAAATGATTTATGAATTAATTTAACATTTTTATGTTTTAATGATTAGCCTTTCATTAACTCACAAACATCAGCTTGAAAAACACAATATTTCATGTTTTTTGGTTATGATTTATTTTTATTTGTAATATTTTAAAATGATTAATTAATTAATGTGACATTTTTATGATTTAATTCTTATTAGAATACAATGCCATGCTTTTAATTATTTTTATTGGTGACATTTTTATGATTTGATTATTATTAGCTTTTCATTAACTATTTTGGAAAATATAAAATATAAAAAAATTTTGTTAGTGATTTATTTTTATTTGTATTTTTTTTTAAATGATTTCATTAATTTAACATTTTTATGATTGAATTATTAGTTTTTCATTAACTTACAAACCCCATTTTGGAAAACACAAAGTGTATATATTTTTTTTTGTTAGTGATTTATTTTTGTAATATTTTAAAATTATTTACTCATTAATTTGACGTTTTTAAGATTGAATTAATTACTAGTTTGTTATTAACTCACAAACACCAGCTTGAAAAACACTAAATATTTCATGTTTTTTTTTTTTGTTAGTGATTTATTTTAATATTTTAAAATGGTTTATGAATCAATTTAACATTTTTATGATTTTATAAATCTTTAGCTTTTCAACATGAATGTGGCTGTAGCTGAAGTTCACGAGCACGTGTCGTACCTTCATACATCAGCCTGGAGGTGCGCAGGCCTTCGGTCTCGCTGAACTCCTCGTCGGAGCGGTCCGTGTCGCTGGGCTCAGTGAGGCGTGTGAGCGCCACCTCCAGCCTGCAGAGGGCGCCGGTGCGGCAGTGCTGCTCGTCTGCGGCCGGACGGATCTCCGCTCGCACGCTGTACAGAGTCTGACACACAGAGAAACACGTCAGGTGTTGAACTGACACGCTCCGTCTGCGAGAGAACGAGACTCACCGAAACTCTCTCCACCGTGAACTCGTAGCTGTAGGGCTTGAGCGCCGCGTCCGGCGCGTCTGCAGGAGCGAAACTGGCCGAGAACACACACTGCAGAGAGACGGGCGGCACGCCACTCCACCGCAGCTCCCACACGCTGAACACACACTGCTGACTGAACACCAGCTGAACACACACACAGATCACACTCAAAGATCAGACCAATTACATCGTGACTGTTAAAAACGTGTCATTGAAATAATAATAATAAATGAACTAGTTATGTTCTATGCAGATGCACTCCTCTATATAATCACCACACTCATCCCACAATGATCAGTGTTTTCAGGTCCAGCGCTGTTTGATATGGCATCACCGGAGTGTGTGTTCAGACTCACGCTGTGCGCTTTAGTGTTGAGAGAGAGCAGCTCCAGTGCCGGCGTGTGCTGATTCTCCGCCAGCGTCTGATTGGTCAGCTGGAAGTTAGTGTCCGATACATTCTGAAGGCAAACCTGGATGAACTTCCTGTTGGGGTGAAACCACACAGGAAACGCATCAAACCACTGTTACTATAGTAACAGTGAGGGGTCATGAAGGGTCAGTACCTCCGTCCTGCAGACAGCAGCGAGTGTTTGACTTTGAAGGGCACGTGGAAGGTGAGCGATACCAGCGTGGAGTAAATGGACCAGGGACAGTCGACAGACACCTGCAACACACACACACACACACACACACACACACACACACACACAGTGAAGGGGACACTCTGTGTATCGTATCATATGAGTCAGATTTGTTTGAAGATATGAGCAAATTAGATTATATAATTTTTTTTAGATAATTTCCAGTCATTTAAAATAAATATAAATTTAAAAATAATAAAACAAGATTTTTTTTTTTTTAAATCACTCTTTATTGATAAAAAAATGAAATACATTTTTAAAAATATTTTTTTATATATACACATTTTAAAATAATTTATATATATATATATATATATATATATATATATATATATATATATATATATATATATATATATATATATATATATATATATATAAAAAATTATTTTAAAATGTGTATATAAAAAAAAATTATATATATAATTATATATATACACAAATTTGTGTGTGTATGTATATATATATATATATATATATAAAAAATATAATTAATCAAACCTTCTGGTCGATGACGGCCGTGCCGCTGTTGAAGCGCGCTCTGCTGCGGGCGCGATGACTGATCTGCCCGTTCGTCAGGTGCTCGCTCTCAGCCCGCGCAGGGCATGATGGGATGTGACACAACACGTCCAGCAGGAACTCCAGCGTGTGGTAGGGCGGCGTCAGGGGAAGAGAGATGCTCGTCACCTTCTCAGACGACTGGATGGACAGAGCGCTCTCGCCCACCAGCTCTGAGACAAGCACACACACAAACTTCAGTTTTAGGTGCCACTAAGAAGCAAATATACACATATTTATTCAGAATATCCTTTCCTTCTTCCTTTGCGCGCACACACACACACACACACACACACGTATCTGTTTATATTTGTACATGAACTGCCTCTTGTCCATGGAGCGTTTCACATGTTCTCAGAAGTGAAGTCGTCACAGCTGTTAACTTCTATAAATGACTGCAAATATATAGCAAATATAGCAATTCTACAGCTTTCCTAAAGTATATGCTACTGTCACCCAACAAATTCCTTGTGTGTGTGTGAGTGTGTGTCAGTGCGTGAGAGTGAGTGTGCGTGTGTGTGAGTGGGTGTGTGCGTATGAGCGAGTGAGAGTGTGTGCGTGTGTGAGTATGAGCGTCAGTGTGTGAGTGTGTAAGTGAGTGCATGTAAGTGAGTGTGTGAAGCACGTTAATGTAAGTGTGAATGAGTGTGTGTGCACGTGAATGACTGAATGCATGTGAGTGTGTAAGTGTGAGTGCGCGCGAGTGTGTAAGTGTGAGTGAGTGAGTGAGTGAAGTGTGCGAGTGAGTGAGTGAGTGAGTGCGTGCGTGCGTGCGTGAAGTGTGCGAGTGAGTGAAGTGTGCGAGTGAGTGAAGTGTGCGTGAGTGAGTGAGTGAGTGCGTGCGTGAGTGTGCGAGTGAGTGTGAGTGTGCGAGTGAGTGAGTGCGTGTCTGCGTGCGTGAGTGAGAGTGCGTGAGTGTGAGTGAGTGCGTGCGTGCGTGCGTGAGTGTGAGTGTGCGAGTGAGGTGTGCGAGTGAGTGAAGTGTGCGAGTGAGTGAGTGTGCGAGTGAGTGTGTGAGTGAGTGCGTGAGTGTGAGTGAGTGTGAGTGTGCGAGTGGTGAGTGAGTGAGCGAGTGAGTGTGCGAGTGAGTGAGTGCGTGCGTGAGGGAGAGTGTGTGTGCGAGTGAGTGAGTACGTGTGAGTGTGCGAGTGAGTGCGCGAGTGTGCGAGTGAGTGCGTGCGTGCGTGTGTGTGTGAGTGTGCGAGAGTGAGCGCGCATGCGTGTGTGAGTGTGCGAGTGAGTGCGTGCGTGAGTGAGTGCGTGAGGTGCGAGTGAGTGAGTGTGAATGAGTGAGTGAGTGTGCGAGTGAGTGAAGTGTGCGAGTGAGTGAGTGAGTGCGTGCGTGAGTGTGAGTGCGTGCGTGAGTGTGCGAGAGTGCGTGCATGAGTGAGTGAGTGAGTGCGTGCGTGAGTGAGAGTGCGAGTGAGTGCGAGCGTGCGTGAGTGAGTGAGTGTGCGAGTGAGTGAGTGCGTGCGCGAGTGTGCGAGTGAGTGAGTGAGAGTGCGTGCGAGTGAGTGTGCGAGAGAGTGCGTGAGTGTGAGTGTGCGAGTGAGTGCGTGAGTGTGAGTGTGCGAGTGAGTGCGTGAGTGTGAGTGAGTGAGTGAGTGAGTGCGTGAGTGTGAGTGAGTGCGTGAGTGTGAGTGTGCGAGTGAGTGAGTGAGCGAGTGAGTGTGCGAGTGAGTGAGTGAGGGAGAGTGTGTGCGAGTGAGTGAGTGCGTGTGTGAGTGCGAGTGAGTGCGCGAGTGAGAGTGAGAGTGTGTGAGTGTGTGTGTGTGTGAGTGTGCGAGTGAGTGCGTGCGTGCGTGTGAGTGTGCGAGTGAGTGCGTGCGTGCGTGTGTGAGTGTGCAAGTGAGTGCGTGCGTGTGTGAGTGTGCGAGTGAGTGAGTGAGAGTGTGAATGAGTGAGTGAGTGAAGTGTGCGAGTGCGTGCGTGAGTGTGAGTGTGCGAGTGAGTGAAGTGTGCGAGTGAGTGAAGTGTGCGAGTGAGTGAGTGAGTGTGAGTGAGTGAGTGAAGTGTGCGAGTGAGTGAGTGAGTGAGTGCGTGCGTGAGTGTGAGTGAGTGCGTGCGTGAGTGAGTGTGAGTGTGCGAGAGTGCGTGAGTGGAGTGTGAGAGTGTCGCGAGTGCGTGCGTAAGTGAGGAGTGAGTGTGGAGTGAGCGAGCGAGCGTGTGAGTGAGTGAGTGTGCGAGTGAGTGAGCGAGTGAGTGAGCGAGCGAGTGAGTGAGTGAGTGAGCGAGTGAGTGAGGAGTGAGTGAGTGTGCGAGTGAGTGAGTGAGTGTGAGTGAGTGAGTGAGTGTGCGAGTGAGTGAGAGTGTGCGAGTGAGTGCGTGAGTGTGAGTGTGCGAGTGAGTGCGTGAGTGTGAGTGTGAGTGAGAGCGTGTGAGTGTGCGAGTGAGTGCGTGAGTGTGTGTGCGTGCGTGCGTGTGTGCGAAGTGAGTGCGTGAGTGTGAGTGTGAGTGAGTGTGAGTGAGTGTGAGAAAGCGTGAGTGCGTGAGTGAGTGCGTGAGTGAGTGTGCGTGAGTGAGTGAGTGAGTGAGTGTGTGAGTGAGTGAGTGAGTGCGCGAGTGTGCGAGTGAGTGTGCGAGTGTGTGCGTGAGTGTGAGTGTGCGAGTGTGAGTGTGCGAGTGAGTGCGCGAGTGAGTGCGTGAGTGCGTGAGTGCGTGAGTGTGCGAGTGCGTGCGTGAGTGAGAGTGCGAGTGAGTGCGAGCGTGCGTGAGTGAGTGTGAGTGTGCGAGTGAGTGAGTGCGTGCGTGAGTGTGCGAGTGAGTGAGTGAGTGTGCGAGTGAGTGCGTGCGTGAGTGTGAGTGTGTGCGTGAGTGTGTGTGAGAGTGAGTGCGCGAGTGTGAGTGTGCGAGTGAGTGCGTGAGTGTGAGTGAGTGAGTGAGTGCGTGAGTGAGTGCGAGTGAGTGCGTGTGAGTGTGAGTGTGCGAGTGAGTGTGTGAGTGTGAGTGAGTGAGTGAGTGCGTGAGTGGTGAGTGAGTGAGTGAGTGAGTGAGTGTGCGAGTGAGTGAGTGCGTGCGTGCGTGTGAGTGCGAGTGAGTGCGTGCGTGCGTGTGAGTGCGAGTGAGTGAGTGCGTGCGTGAGTGAGTGTGAGTGTGCGAGTGAGTGAGTGTGCGAGTGAGTGAGTGCGTGAGTGTGAGTGTGCGAGTGAGTGAGTGCGTGTGAGTGTGCGAGTGAGTGAGTGCGTGCGAGTGAGTGAGTGAGTGAGTGCGTGTGTGAGTGTGCGAGTGAGTGAGTGCGTGTGTGAGTGAGTGAGTGAGTGCGTGCCTCACCTCCTGTGCTGCTGATTATGCGTGCACTGCATGAGGACGAGTGCAGCACTGGCATGGACTCTGTGTTGCTGAGCTGGAGAGCGTCGCCCTTCTTCACGGTGTAGTGACCCGTCAGGATGGTGAACTTCACCTGCTGCGGTAACCCGGCCAACAGGTTCTCTGAGGACACAGGACACGTCAGGACAGATTCATGACAAGGGAGGAGGACACGCGTGTGTCAGTGACTGACCTGTGAGGGGCTGGATGGTGAGCTGAGGCTCCTGGGAGTAAACCTCGTACTGGACCACAGGGTAGATGTGAGGCAGGACGAACTGGATGCGGCCCACCGATGCACACAGCTGCCGGAGTGTGTATGTGCCGGGCTTCTGACTCTGGGAAACAGGGATTCATTTTCTTTTTTAATTAAAGAAAAATCATATGGAAAGGTGGAGACTATCACATGATTATGAGACATCTATCCCATAATCCAGAGATTCCCAAACGGTTTTATCAGTTGAAACCATTTACCTAAAATATTTTAAGATCATATTTCAATAACTGAACAACACATTCACATGTCCACGGTTCTCTTGACGCTGGAAAACCAAAAATATAGTTATCATTTATTTTAAAATGCATTTATAAGTTTAATAGTGCTGTCACATTGTGATTAATCACATCTAACACAAATGTTATACACACACACACACACAAATATACAAACTTTTATTTTAAATGTAATTAATTAATTTGACAGCACTAATGTTTTATTAAAATGTGTATTTGTACTTATTTTATTTTTTTATTTTAGTAAGCATTTAGTATTTATTATTTAAACAAATATGAAATATGATCAAATACAAATTTAGGATTTTATTTATTGTTTTTATTTTTAAATTATTTTAATTTTATATTTCAGTGATTTTATTTTTAGCGTTTTATTTTGTCATCATTTATTTTTATATTTTCAGATTTTTAAAAGTGTTTTATTTTTAGTGTATTTTAAAATTAGTTTAAATTTTTAAAATGTAATTAATTTTTTGTGAGTTTTATTTAATATTTATTTTAATGTTACTATTTCTATGATTTCATTTGTGTTTTATTTTAAAATTATTGTAATTTTATATTTTCTGATTAAATGAATTTTTGGTAATGTTTTATTTTAACTTTATATTTTTAAAATCTAATTATTTTTAGTAAGTGTCTTATTTTGGATGGCTTTATTTTATATTTATTTTGTAATTTTATTTCTATGATTTCATTTGTGTAATTGATTTACAAAATTTTTAGAAAGCGTTTTATTTTTAGTGTTTTTATTTTACAATTATTTACTTTAATGTTACACTTTCATTAATATTTAATTTGACATTTTTAAGATTTAATACATTTTTAGTAAGTGTTCTATTTTAGTTGTTTTTATTTTATTTTTTATTTTTAAGATTTAATTAATTAGGAAACCCTGCCAGAATCTGCTCAAATGAAAGGTTTCTTCTCACTGGTGCGGTGAAGATGATGCTGTTGTTGCCGGGCAACAGAGTGACATCATTGGCCTTCAGCATCTGCGCTCCGTCTTCCACAGCGAGGGCCGTCGGCGCAGTGATGGGCGTGTCCAGGGAGGCGGCGCTGTCGTGGCGGCGCATCAGCAGGTGCATGTTCTTACACACCACGCCAGCGGTGTTCAGCGTGTTATCAGACGGGCTGTGCTCCTGGATCTCGCAGAGCTCCAGCGCCGGAGACGCTGACACGGGACTGGCCGCCGGGAACGTGACGGTGCCGTCCGGGTTCTGGGCGGCTCGTTTCTGAGCCGTGGTGCCGGGCTGCTCCAGGGTGAAGTGGATGCTGGCAGTCAGCTGCTCCACCCGCACGGGGACGGGCATTAGACTGCATAGGGACAACTCCAGCTGCAGGACAGCACCGACGTGCACCAGCGCCGAGGCGGGGCGGAAACGCAACTCGTGAAGCTGCGTGAACGAGCTCATGCTCAGAGCAACACGCGTGTCTGTGAGAAAAGAGACAACAGTGTGACCGGGAATAAAGCGTCCTGTCCTGACACTTCTAGCTGTGGTAAACACACTGACCTTTCTGTTGACCGGTCTGGCTGGCAAAGGTCAGGATCTCCTGGCAGAAGTGCTTCCTCTCGTCATCACTCAGGTTGGCATCACTGGCGAGCAGAGCGCTCGTCTGGAGGTATCTACAGACTCGGTCAAAGAAACCACACGCAGAAAACACGCCAACCGCAGGAACCCGACGTCACTCAGATGATGAAGACTCAGATTACAGTCAGCATGAACATCATTTCCAGGGCTTGACTGCCAACAAACGGTTGAATTTTGTGACCTTTTTTCCTGCCGGCGCGACTACATCTAATGTGGTAACGCTCACTGTAACCATGGGATTGTGGCAGAAACAGTCCAATGCCTTTACATTATTCGTTTCAGGCTTTGTGCAACTTTTTGAGCGTGAAATTCATGGACATATCAAGAGCGTCACACTTTTTCTGCCAAAGCTCTAAATATTGTACAATCTAAATGTTATATTTAATGTGATGACCAAAAATATTATTTGTTCATCTATTATATCATCCATTTGTAAAGCTAAAAGCTTCAAGATGTAGGAAAACACGTGGCGAACAAACGCTTTTATTTCAAAATAAAAAAAGACGTAAAAATGCCCACTATAACCAGTAGATGGCGGCAGAGGAGCACTTATTAGCCATTTCCAATCCCTATTATATACTTTATATTTAGATATTATTAAATCCCTATTATTAGTTTAAGTATACTATATACACAATACTATTGTTAAAAGTTAATTTTATCGACATCTCAAGTGCTTTACTGTCAAATGTGCATTTACAAGAAATATTTTATAATTACTAACTGAACTTCTTGTTCTTAAGGTGTATTGCATATTGCACGGTGCATTTTCTCCCGTTTATAAATAACACGAGTGCACGGTCTTTGCATGTCTATAGTCTTTGGCTGTGCATAGTCCGCCAAGCGTTAGAAACGCGTGAGAATCACATGATAGGGTGACGCGTTTCATTCAGACGTGATCAGAGATGAGTGAAGGATACTCGTCCATCTTCTGCAGCTGTTTCTGACACTCTGCGATCTGTTTGCGCGTGTGTGTGAGTGGTAAACTCCAGCTCTCAGACACGTACGACTTCAGAGACTCCAGAAGGAAGTTCTCAGCACTTTGAGGGTCTCCCTTCCTCCTGCACACACACACACACACACACACACACACGTATGATTAATCATGCACTTGTACATCCCATCTCCCTCTGGAGAATGTTATACGTGCTTCTGATCCTTCAGAGACCCTCAGTCACGCTCACATGTAGAACTCGGCCAGACTCTTCCCAACCAGCCGAGCGGAGCGCAGCCGCCCAATCGCCCTGTACATCTCCATAGCAGCGTGAGACAGCTCCTGAACAGAGACAGACGCTCACAAATGATGTCGAAAATAACCAGGGTAATCACAGCACTAAAATAAACACGGATTAATATGGACTAAACGCTCACCAGATAGTGTTTCTCGAAGGCCTCCACGGACGATAACGCCTCCTTGAGTTTTTTATATGGACTCTGAAGACTGTTCGCTGAGAGAGAGCGATTACAAACACATTACAGACATACTTTAAACAAGTACATATATATGTGTGTGTGTGTGTGACTCAATGATTCAATGGTCCATTCATAAAGAGAGTCATTTACTTCATTCCTGAAGGAATCAGTGTTTTGAGTGAATCAATCAGGTGAACCAATGATTCAATCGGGTGAATCAATGATTCAATGGTCCATTCATGTGTTATTTTAGGCTAATTACCCGTTTCAGGTCTTTCTGCTCCCAGACCAGCCAGCAGGTCGACGGTTTTGTTCAGGTCCTCAGAGTTTGGGCCGTTCTCGGACACCAGACCACACAGATCACCCAGAGATTTCAGCTGCCAACAAATTAACACACGGTTATTGGGTGTATTTAAATTTAAATGGATCTCCATATCAGCTTCACAGGCTTCACATTCAACATTTAAATATAAATTGACACCTCTAAGTGCCCTACAAGACACCTGGTGAGCATTGCTTGATTAAAAACTGTGTTTTATAAGGGAGTGCAAGTCTCAGTACCTTCTCGGTGGCGTACGTCCACAGGCCCACGGTGTGAGAGAAGTTGGCCTCCAGTTGGCTGCGGTCGCAACAGCCCTCGATCCTGTGCAGGACCTCCAGACAGCTGAGAAACACCCAGCAGTCCAGCGCGCCGCTCACCACAGACACCTGCAGCAGTGACAGCAGTCACCCATCTGAACCCCCACACACACACACACACACACACACACACACACACACACACGCACACGCACGTACCTCCAGTAGCCGCAGCTCTTGCACACAGTTGTGCAGCAGCTCGAGTGCCCGTGCCGTCACCTCCCAGGGTCTCTGCAGGAAGATGAGCAGCGTGCACTGGCGGGAGAACAGGTAACTGCGCAGGTCCAGCAGACTGGCCTCTCCTCTCTGAATCAGGTCACGCTTCTCCATGTCGATGGGTCGGCGCAGCAGCAGCCCGTTCCAGTTCCGTACCGGCTGACAGAACGAGCCCAGCCAGTTGGCTCCATCTGAACACAAGGAGAACGCACAGGACTGGAGTGAATCCTGGGAATACCGGACGAGATGGGCACACTTTCCCTGAATCCACCCATGACAAAATTACAATGAGCCCCATTTACTTTCTTAATGTGAGTGATTCATCACTGCACATTATTCCAAAGACAAGAAATAATTTTTATTAAAGTTATCATTTTAGTTGATCATTTTATTTAATAATTATTAAAAATATATTTATTATATTCTATTATATTTTTAAATATTTTATTCTATTTCAATAATTCTATTTTTATTTGTTTTAATGTTTTTATTATATTTTCTATATTTATATTTTATTAATTTAAATTGAGTTTTTATTTTATTTAATGATTATTAAAAATATATATTTTAAATTTTTATTCTATTTCTGTAATTATATTTGTATGTTTTTCATTTATTATATTTTTTATAATTTTATATATATAAAAATTAAGATGTTTTATTACATATTTATTAAGAGTATTTATTATGTTTTTATTTTATTTCATAATTATTTAATATATATATTTATTATTTATTTTAAATATTTCTATAATATTTTTATTTTATTATATTTTTATTATATTTTATTTTAGTTTATATATATATATATATATATATATATATATTTTTTTATTATTATTTTTATATGTAAAATGTAATACAATTATTTATTGTAATTTTATTTCATAATTATTTAAAAAATGTATTTATGTAATTATTTAATTTAATAATTGTATTTATTATATTTTTATAAATATTTTATAAAAATATAATAAAGTATAAAAAATATGAAAATGTACATTTAATAATCAATCATAAACCTTTCTAAGTCCTTTCTCTGTTGATGTAATCAAAGCTGTTTGGGTCAGTGGGAAAACAATAACGACTAATACAATTAAAATGAATAAATCCTGATGGCCAAAGTCCCTCCCTACATTATTTCCCACTGAATATTCTCACATCTGGTGGTTTTATGATGTTGCCTTTAAAACATGCACGTCTGTATAAATATTAAAATGAAGCCGGGCAACACCAGACATTAATGCACAGGTGACGGTTTACCTCCAGCGCCGAAGTTGAGCACATACTGAGTGAAGAGAGCGTCCAGCTCATCATACTGGACCAGAGCGTCTTCAAACTGCTGCAGCATCTCAAACACGAACGCCAGCTCCTCCTGATCGACACACACACAGGGTTACACATCTGGACGCAGGCGCCACGTGTGAGTGAGTGGCGGCGGCCTCAGCCAATAACACACCTGGACCATGAAGTAGTCGCAGAAGCTCCAGCCGGGCTCGGTGCGCTTCTCTCGGAGCGTGCGCATCTCGTCCTCGAAGCGGCCCAGGTTCCTGGTGAAGGACATGAGCAGCAGCGTGCGCAGTTTGGTGAGGAACGAACTCCACGACTCCTGAGAGCGAGACGACTCCTTCAGCGGGTCAGACAGAGCCACACACCTGGCAGACACACAGATGAGACGCGCACACACTGTTTAGTGCATTAGATGCTTACAGCACATCTGAAAGAGGCACGGATCCTCGGACCAGAACATCAGAGATGTGAGGACGATCTATATTGGCCATAAGAAATTACCCAGAATGCCGTGGCAGCAGGCTCAGTTATCAGCTAATCTCACAACAAGTTGATGACGGATTAATTAATGTGATGCTTTCATTATATTATATTTCATATTATTTTTAACATTATATTTGTATAATTTTATTTATATTTAAAAATATTTTATTAAATATAAAGTAAACATTGTATAAAATATGATAAAATGAAAACATTTTATGCTTTTATTTTTATTATAATTTGATTTATATGTTTTTAAACAAAGAATATAAAATATATTAAAATATAATAAAGTATAAAAATAGCTCAAAGTGTCGATGTGATGTTTTATTATATTTTCTACATTTTAGCATTAAAAATTACTTTTTAGTTGTTTATTTTACATTTTATTCAAATTTAGATTTTTATAATTTTGTTTATATTTTAACAAATAAAATAAACATTGATTAAAAATATAAAATGAAAAAAATTATGCTTTTATTTTGATAAGAATTAGATTTTTTTACTAAAAATATAAAATATATTAAAATATAATAAAGTATAAAACCAGCTCAAAGTCTCGATGTGATGAGTTGATTATATTTGATGATTTTAGTGGTTTGGCTTTTTAAATATTTAAATTATTTTTGTTCTGTAAATTTTATTCATATTTTAAAAGGTATGTTACATAAAATAAATATTGTATACAAATATAATTAAAAACTACTATACTTTTATTTTTTATATTTTAATAGCATGATTTAATTTGTTTACACTACAAATATGATAAATATAATAAAGTATACATTTTAATAAACATTGAATATAATAAACATTGTATAAAAAATAATAAAATGAAAATATTTGATGCTTTTATTTTAATAATTTGATTATATATATATAACTAAAAATATATAATAAAAAATATATAAATAAAGTATAAAAATAGCTCTACATGTTTACATTTTACTATTGAGCCTTTTTGTAATATTTAAATTATTTTTTATTCTTTAAATCTCATTCATACTTTAAAAAGTATGACACTTATTTTTAGCATTATATTTTTACACTTGTTTACATTTAAAAATATTTTAATAAACAAATACAATAATATTGTATAAAATATAATACATTTTTAAAAAAACTTTTATTTTTATATTTCTTTTTAATCATTTGATTTATATATTTAACTAAACATATATGATAAAAAATATAATAAAGTCATAATGTCTTGATGTGATTTTTTTATAATTTTACATTTTAGCATTAAAAAAAAATCTACTTTTTGATAGTTATTTTTAAATTGTATTCATATTTAAAAAGTATGTTACATTTTATATTATTTTTATATTTTTGTTTCTAATTAAAATATTTTAATAAACAAAATAAATATTACAAAAATATAAACAAATAAAATTATTATACTTTACTTTTTTATATACATTTTTTTAATAATTAGATTCTTTTTACTACAGATATATAATATAAAAATAACGAGTTGATCGGGAATATCCTTTTAAAACCCTGTGAGCCCTAGTTTCGGTCTGTAGCACCCTGAATGAGCGTGAGATGTGTGTGTTCATGCAGCCGTGCGGCGCTCAGCTCACACACTCATCAGACACTGAGTAGCGCGTGTACAGCCATCATCAGCACTAAATGCGGCGCAGGTCTCAGTCACAGCAGCTGCTGACGCGAGCGCTGGGATCAGGAGCTATTTCAGCGCTGCCGGAGTCGGGTTCCTGCTCACCTGTCGCTCTGTTTGTTGCAGAAGTCGTTCCGGATCTTGTCCATGATGGAGGTGCGCGGCAGGATGTTGGTTTTGTTCTTCTTCTTGTTGTCACTCTCCACCACCACGATGAGCCAGTCCACCGACCCGTGGAGCTTCAAGACACCCTGCCAGCGCTGCATGTCCTCTTTAACAGATGCCTTGTACACCTCGGTGTCCTGAAACACATACATCTCAGAATGCCATACTAAATACTGTTTTTAAAATGTGTAACGCAGATAGTAAGTGCATTTTCTCTGATGCTCTAGTCAACGTGCAACAGATTATTAGCTTGCAACAGAAGTGAGCCATTTTCTATGAATGTGCGAGACATTAAAACGATTTTATGCACTCAATGGTTGCGGCTTTAATTGAGTAGGAATGAGGCTGTCCGACTCTGGATTACAATACTACCCCTCGTACACTAGATGGAGGAGTGCATAGTGCACACGGTGTCATTTGGGACTTCATCAGAGACTCACACAGCAGTCGGTCCAGTAGATGTGCAGGAAGGGGAACGTGAGCAGTGCTTTATTTCCCTCTTTAGGAAGCAACTCCTCCTTAAACTGGACAAAATTAGCCTCCAGGTAGATCATCTTTGGCGCTCGTCCGTAAGACCTGAGAGGAGAAACCAACACGTCACAATATTCCTCATTTAAAGGGGACCTATTATGCAAAATTCACTTTTATAAGGTGTTTGAACACAGTGTGTGTACCCAATAATTGTGTTTATATCCCCATCAATCATTATCAATCTCTCATATTTCCCTCTACTCCTGCGTAAGAGTAAGGAAGCCCCGCCCATGACTGTTGATGATTGGCCCGTTTAGCATAGACACGCCCCTGAGTGAGAAGCACAGGGACGGCATTTCGGTTTACTCGCTCGAGTGTTACAATGTGTGCGCCACAAACATCACTAATGTTCTGATGAACCAGCGAACACACAAGTGTCTCAGACTCCGGCATCAGAGCCACTGAGGACACCGTGGGGGAAGCTCATTTATGAAGGAAATGTGCCGGAGAATGACGGGAAAATTTTATATATTTGCGCAAATCATTTTACGCATGAAGGTCAGTAACGCTGGATTTGAGAAAGAGTAGTTTCTGAAGGACGGGTCAATCCCAACAACAACAACAAAAACAAGTGAGGATAGCAATTCATATTCTGTGAATGTTAGCAAATGTCCTTTCTAGAAAGCTGTATGGCTAATATGGCTAAAGTTAGCATCGTCTCTGACTGTATTCACAGAGACTAGAGCTAGTTTTATCCTGAAAACGCTCACCGTCTTTGTAATTCATAAACACACATTTATTATGCATTGTATAGTCGGGCGTGTTACGTTCCCACATGAGCACCGATACAGCAATCTATAGATTAACATGATGGCACATGCTAGTCGATGAGTTCAATCAACGTAACATCCACTAAGTGTAAAAGTGTCGAGCCTTTCCTGAGTCTCTCGTCTGTGTCGACTCCGGCTCAAACATGTATGGCTGCTCCACAACGGCTTATTTCTGACATTTTGTCTGAGTGAGATTGGCCTGTTTTGTTGTTGACGGAGTATCTGAAGTTTGTGTAAAGGCTCCGCCCTCTTTTGCAAGGAGCAACAGCTCATTTGCATTTAAAGGGACACACAAAAATGGTGCCTTTTTTGTTCACACCCAAATAGGGCACATTTTATAGCTATAATAAATGATCTGGGGTTATTTAGAGCTGAAACTTCAGACACATTCTGGGGACACCAGAGATTTATATTACATCTTGTGAGAAGGGGGCATAACATGTCCCCTTTAAATAATTAATATGCAGAATAAAGGGGCGGGGCCTGGTTGAGATAGTCGTGTGTTGTAACTGGCAGTTATGGTAAGGGGCGGGACATTTCCCAAACACCAATCAAAACACACTGCTCCAGCCGACCAATCAGAGCACAGTGTGCTTTCCAGAAGGAGGGGCTTCATAGAGACAGGAACTAAACAGAGCGTTACTGACAGACTGGGAAGAGTCGCAACAATGGAGAATATGAGGAAATAAATCAACATTCAAGCAGGAAAACCTGCTCTAGTAGAGCCAGAAAACAACATTTCTGGTGTCTTTGACCGTCTGTATGAATCCTGGTGGATTCATGCATTTCTTCTGAACACAGATGAATGAAATGACAGATTTAAATACATCTAAATCCTTTCTAAACAGGAAGATCTTAATGACTGGATTTCCCGTTCTGAGAGATCATGTGACAGAGGTCACTTCCTTATTCCAGCAGCGCACAACATAACGGGGTCTCATCACACCACAGCAGAATATGATGTGGAAAAGGCTTGAATTGAACAAGTAAAAACATGAATCATGGGAGTTCAGAGCTGAATTTCACTGCACAGCTCCGGTGGATCGGCTTTAGATACGACATAAACACCCTGAAGGAGGATGAAGTCTCAAGAGAAGAAAGAAAATACTCTTTTGTGACTCTCAAACGGGAAATAATATCTGATATGCTCTCGTCTCATTAGATCGGATGCATAAGGGCTGGAGGTCATGGACGAACGTGTTCTGTGTTTAACAAACGTTCTGTAGTCAGCGTTCTTAGGTTGGATTCAGATGCGTCACAGTAAACTAAATGTTCACCAGCAGAACTGTGTGTTAGGCTTTGCTCTCAGACTGTTTCCAGATTAACCCTGCATGCAGCTGTGATTGGTCACGTTAATGAGATGGGCGGTTCTAGGCTAGAATAATGCTTCAAGTTCAAAATCAAGTCATGCTGTAAAGATCGTTTTTACGAGTTGAACGCCACCATAAAGTTGTAAACACCAGTGGGAAGCTTGGGATTTTCTTTAAACCCTGATCTGTACGAGTTGGGGGCGTGTCAGTGAGAAACATGGCGGATATTATTATTCTGACTCTGGCTACATAAGAGAATATCAACATATATTAAAGTTGGCATGGAATGAAAATTCCTTTCCAAATGCATGTATGGACGATTCATCCATGCATACGGTTCATTTTTGATATGTTCTGACCCATCTGCTAAATGCAACAATAAGGCATGAAGATATTAAAGGCACAATATGTAAGATTTTTGGTCTAGATTCACAGACTGCCTATCAGTGACATCATACCCGCGTTACCCTCCGGTGTTCTTGTGTAGTAACCATGGCAACACAAAGCCACTTTAATATCTGATGTGTTTTATTAGACACTGTTTGGATCAGTGATGGACAGAAACTAATGATTGTTCTCCAGCTCAACACAGTTAGTCTGATTGTGTAAATCTGGTGTTGTTGATTTACCGCACAGAGTGCCATGTTTTACCATGCCTAATATGATCTCGCTCACTGCAGTGTGAACAAGCGTCTCATAGTAGCGCCGAGCCAACGCACAGAGTAGCATTATAACATCACTTTAACACACTCACATGTGTGTGATATGATCAAACACACACACGCATGAGCGGAAGAAGCGGAAGCGCTCGCGGCAGAATAAAAGCTCCGCCCACTCAAGAGTCAAGACGCACCTTTGTTCTGAATAAGCGGCAAAAAAGTACATATTGTGCCTTTAAGATATTATAAGCATTAACAATTATGATTTTTTTTGTAAAGCTTTGAAACAATGTGTATTGTGAAAAGCACTATGCAAATAAATCTGACGATGCAGGATCCACCAATTATTTAGTGCGCTTAAGCCCCGCCCCTGCAAACTCACGCTCATCTGCATACACTGCCACGCCCACATAGCTACATCCAATCAACAACCAATGAATAGAATCAAGTCCCGCCCAACTTTGATTATTTTTTCAATAACTTATAGATATGGCATAATCCTATAATAAAACATCAGCTGTTCAGTGTGAGTGAATATGCTGGAGTAAAGCAGATCTCACCTCCTCCACTCCATTGGTTCTCTGGGCAGCTGCTGGGTCAGTGATCCGTACAGGGCCGTGAACAGGGTCTGATCGCCCGCACCTGCTCAACACACACACACACACACACACACACACACACACACACACACACACACACACACACACACAGGTTACCTGTCTGATGTTTGTCCCTTTGATTTCACGGTGAAACCACTAACACACCTCTACAGTACTCTCTTCATTTATTCTTTTATACATGTTTGTTAATGGTCGTGTATCATTTAAAGGTGCAGTAAGTGATTTCAGAGAAACTGTTGATATTTTAAATCACCAACACAAACACACCCCTACACAAAAGGCTCACTCCCCTATCTTGATAGCTCCGCCCCCAAATTCACACACAAACAATGGATGCATCCAAAAATCGCACACTTCCCTACTATACAGCAGTATGTCTGAATTCACAGTACTCAAAAACACAGTAGGCGAAAAGTACCTGGATGACCTACTACTTCCGTGAAGTGTGCATATGATGGACACTACTATCCCACGAGGCCGCGGGAGAAGACTTATGAATGACAGTGAAGCGACGCAATTGACGCTGTTAGGCCACGACAACATGGCAAATTTAGCACATCCGGATTACATTCATACAACACACATGCTTTCTTTTTTAGTTGTAGTAAAGTAATTACGTATTCAAAATAAGTACCTACACAAGAGTACGAGATTTTGGACGCATCCTATGCAACACAGGCCCCTCCCCCTTAATAAGGGGACACGCCCCTTACTCTTAATTGGCTACAAGTGTGTTTTGATGCTCCGACCAACAGCGTTTCTCAGAAATCGCTTACTGCACCTTTAATATACATCAGTTATTATGGTTACTAAAACTAGAACCGTAAAAAAAACATTTCAGATACTTGAAATAAAAATAAATGATACAAGAAACTAAATGATGTACTAAAATAAATAAATAAAACTGTTTAGATATAGACATATAAATAAAATAAAACGTACATTTCACACACGTCAGCGGTGATGGTTCAAAATCACTATTAATATTTTGATATTTACAGGTAGATATTTGCTCCTTGTGTGACTATGTTCATGTTTAGGGAACTCATTAGTAGACAGCCAGTGAACTGTCAGTTTAGGCTAATGAACAAATTAAACATATTGTGCGACAGTGGATGCATTTAACGAATAATTCACTGAAGATTCATTCAAACCAGTTCATGGGTAACAACCGATTCGTTCGGTTCGCGCGTTTTACAAGCAATGTCCCGCCTAAAAGCAACGTTTTTTTTTATTTGTTTTTTTTACAAGCAACGTTTTTTTTTTTTTTTTTTTTTTTTAATCCCTGACATTTTTCCATGAAGACCTGAGGAATATCGTGTCAGTGAGAACCATCACAACACACCACAACACCGCTGACAGGATAATGAGGGCTATAACGTCCACTCACAGGTCACTATGGGTTTGTTCTCCATCGTGTAGATGATGGGCTTCTCCTCATGGGTCTCCATGGGTTCCGTTCATCAGCATCAGAGTAATCGATCACATTCAACACCGCTGATGTATCGATGAGGCCCCTTCACTCTCCATTTCCTATCTGCTGACACTGAGCGACGACTTCCGCCCGCGTCACCGCCATACAGGAAGTCCAGCGCAGAAGACTTTTACACTATAAAATATGTATTGCGCGCAAAAAATGGTAGTTACAACTTTTTTATAAACATTTTCACATTTTTCTAAAAGGATTCTACCCAAAACAAGTCAGTCTCACGAGCTCCTTTCATTATTTATAATTTTTTTATACATGTTTGTTAAAAGTCACGTATCATTTAATGTCGATCAGGGTTATTAAAATAACTAAGACATTTTCATTACTTGAAATAAAATAAAAGTTAATTGAAATAAAATATAATGTATTTTACTTTATTTATTTAAAGCATTTTTTTTTTTTCATTTTTATTTAGTTTAACTTGATGTGCTAAAATAAAAAACCTAAAGTTTTTAAATTATCGGCCATTTACACCGATCAGGCATAACATTATGACCAGTGAATAGCACTGATGATCTCTTCCTCACGGCTCCTGTTAGTGGGTGGGATATATTAGGCAGCAAGTGAACATTTTGTCCTCAAAGTTGATGTGTTAGAAGCAGGAAAAATGGGCAAGCGTAAGGATTTGAGCGAGTTTGACAAGGGCCAGATTGTGATGGCTAGACGACTGGGTCAGAGCATCTCCAGAACTGCAGCTCTTGTGGGGTGTTCCCGGTCTGCAGTGGTCAGGATCTATCAAAAGTGCTCCAAGGAAGGAACAGTGGAGAACCGGCCACAGGGTCATGGGCGGCCAAGGCTCATTGATGCACGTGGGGAGCGAAGGCTGGCCCGTGTGGTCCGATCAAACAGACGAGCTACTGGAGCTCAAACTGCTCAAGAAGTTAATGCTGGTTCTGATAGAAAGGTGTCAGAATACACAGAGCATCTCAGTTTGTTGCGTATGGGGCGGCATAGCCGCTGACCAGTCAGGGTCAAAATCAGTGTCAAGTGCATTTCAGTGCAAAACTATTTGAACTGCATTTGCAGCACATAATAATATCAATCATTATTTGCATATGTCCTATTGTATTAATTCATTTATTTACTCATTTAAGACCAGCCAAACATTCTCAGGTGAACTTGTGGCGCTTGGGCTGGATTGATTGGCAGCTTTATTAAGAGGTAAACAGCAGAACATCTTCACAAAGGCTGTTTTTCAGACATGACCTGAGATAGTTTGTCTGATTTTAACTCACACATGACTTGCCTATTCATGTACAACAATTCCTGCAGGTGGATTTTATAAACAGTTTGTGCTGTGCACCTTCAGGGCTTCTGCTTGTCTGGACGGCCTCAAGTTCAGGTTCCACAGGTTTCTCATGTGTGTATAGTTTAGCTCCTTCAGTCACAGCACTGTCTGCCTTCAGAAAAGCAGTAGAGGACAAACCTCCAGCACTGATGTTAGGGGTTTCATTTAATAAAGACATCCAACATAAACCAGATATCCTGGACCTGCGGAACTCCACGTTTAAGGGAAGATCAGGTAACCTTTGAACTTTGTTCTTATTAGTGCTCCCACTGTACAGATGCAATCCTTTTCTGGTTTAGCGTCTATAAATGTCTCTTAAAATGCACTGATGGTACTGATGTTTCTTTGCTTTCACTTCTGAAACATATTCAGTGATTCCCATCTCTCAAAAGCTTTGCATTTTTCTTCAGTTATTGTATTTTCTAAATTCTCTAATTGTAGTGGAGATTGTTTGTGGAGGTTGTTTTTTTCCTGGTTGGCAAACACAAGTCTGTGCTGTATATCAGTCCTGCACTAGAGCATCCGGGAAGTACTAGCGCTTCACTTCTTACACATTCGGTTATGTTACAGCCTTATTCCCAAATGGATTCAATGCATTCTTTTCCTCAAAATGATACAAACAATACCCCATAATGACAACGTGAAAGAGGTTTGTTTGAAATATTTGCAAATGTATTAAAATAATTAAAAGCAAAAAAAAAATATTCAGTAAAAGTAGAAAAGTATTCAGGTTTTTGCTTTGCCCCACCTTTAAGCCGAAACTATACTTCTGAAAGAATTGAAAATAATCAAAGATATTTGATTTTGTAAAATGAACAAAGACATTTGCTTTACTGTTTTCAACCCCCATCTCTCTCCAGGAGGGCCATTTGGAATTCCTAAAGACAAAGAAATGCTGAAGGCCTGTAGGCCAAATGTGTGTCACACCTGTAACACCGTGGGGGAAGTTTGGTCTGATTGGTCAGTTTGAATGGCTCACGTTAGGGTTTAAGTCACATGGTCAAGGAATAGATAAAAGAAGATTGTAACTGTTGCTCTGGCTCTTTTTTCTCTGGCTCTCTCTTCTTGGGGCTCTTTTTGCTCTGGCGCTCTCTTCTTGGGGCCTTCTCTTTGGCTCTTCTCTTCTTTGCTCTCTTCTCTTCTTTGTCTCTCTCTCCCTCTCTCTCTCTCTCTCTCTCTCTCAGGTAACATTCATGCTGGGTACGATTTTGGTATAAGTTTTCATCATCTCATACATTTATTTTGTAACTATTTTAAGTGTAACCATAACTAGATTTTGCCATTAAATTCTTTCAACTACAAATGATGTGCTAACTAGTTTTGATTTGGTATTGACTTTGAAGTGTTACCTATTGCAATACAATATAGTCACATTATAGCCACGCTCTCCCACATGTTTAGCTATTGTAACTGCGCTTATTTCCGTCGTTGGTATAAGCTGCAGTGGGTGGTAAAGACGAGAAATGTACAGTTTTCTGTCATCTTGCTGATAACGTTTCTTTAGTCATTCGGCAACCCTGCAGTCAGAACCACTGTAGAGGATCCACCCTTACACTTCTTTTGACTCGCGCACACACACACACACAAGCGTTTGACGCATGCACAGTTTTGAGCAATCTCTCGCCACAACTTACAAAAAAATACTGCCAGAAAATTAAATGCGCATGTGCAATCTGTGTGTACAAAGTATGCGCGGTTACAAAAAATCTGGCAGTGCCCATACTATGGAAAGCCAAAAGTTGTCAACAGCACGTTCCAGTTCAGCCCAAAGGAGTAAGCACAGTAGTGACCTCTGGACCGGAGTCTGCGCAGTAGTGACCTCTGGACCGGAGTCTGCACAGTAGTGACCTCTGGACCGGAGTCTGCACAGTAGTGACCTCGGGACCGGAGTCTGCGCAGTAGTGACCTCGGGACCGGACCTCAGGACCAGAGTCTGCGCAGTAGTGACCTCGGGACCAAAGTCTGCGCAGTAGTGACCTCGGGACCGGAGTCTGCACAGTAGTGACCTCGGGACCGGACCTCAGGACCAGAGTCTGCGCAGTAGTTACCTCGGGACCAAAGTCTGCGCAGTAGTGACCTCTGGACCGGAGTCTGCACAGTAGTGACCTCGGGACCGGACCTCAGGACCAGAGTCTGCGCAGTAGTGACCTCGGGACCAAAGTCTGTGCAGTAGTGACCTCGGGACCGGAGTCTGCACAGTAGTGACCTCGGGTCCGGAGTCTGCACAGTAGTGACCTCGGGACCAAGTCTGTGCAGTAGTCACCTCGGGACCGGAGTCTGCACAGTAGTGACCTCGGGACAGAGTCTGTGCAGTTGTGACCTCGGGACTGGAGTCTGCACAGTAGTGACCTCGGGACCGGACCTCGGGACCAGAATCTGCGCAGTAGTGACCTCGAGACCGGAGTCTGTGCAGTAGTCACCTCGGGACCAAAGTCTGCGCAGTAGTCACCTCGGACCAAAGTCTGCGCAGTAGTGACCTCGGGACCAGAGTCTGCGCAGTAGTCACTTCGGTAGCAAAGTCTGTGCAGTAGTCACCTCGGGACCGGAGTCTGCGCAGTAGTGACCTCGGGACCGGAGTCTGCGCAGTAGTGACCTCGGGACCAAAGTCTGCGCAGTAGTGACCTCGGGACCAAAGTCTGCGCAGTAGTCACCTCAGGACCAAAATCTGCGCAGTAGTGACCTCGGGACTGGAGTCTGCGCAGTAGTGACCTCGGGACCGGAGTCTGCGCAGTAGTGACCTCGGGACCAGAGTCTGCGCAGTAGTGACCTCGGGACCAGAGTCTGCGCAGTAGTCACCTCGGGACCGGACTCTGCGCAGTAGTCACCTCGGGACCAGAGTCTGCGCAGTAGTGACCTCGGGACCAAAGTCTGCGCGGTAGTCACCTTGAGACAGGAGTCTGCGCAGTAGTAATGTCAGGACCAGAGTCTGCGCAGTAGTGACCTCGGGACCAGAGTCTGCGCAGTAGTCACCTCGGGACCGGAGTCTGCACAGTAGTGACCTCAGGACCGGAGTCTGCACAGTAGTGACCTCTGGACCGGAGTCTGCGCAGTAGTGACCTCGGGACCAAAGTCTGCGCGGTAGTACCTCGAGACAGGAGTCTGCGCAGTAGTAATCTCGGGACCGGAGTCTGCACAGTAGTGACCTCAGGACCGGAGTCTGCGCAGTAGTGACCTCTGGACCGGAGTCTGCGCAGTAGTGACCTCGGGACCAAAGTCTGCGCGGTAGTACCTCGAGACAGGAGTCTGCGCAGTAGTAATCTCGGGACCGGAGTCTGCACAGTAGTGACCTCAGGACAGGAGTCTGCGCAGTAGTCATCTCGGGACCGGAGTCTGCACAGTAGTCACCTCTGGACCGGAGTCTGCGCAGTAGTGACCTCGGGACCAAAGTCTGCACGGTAGTCACCTTGAGACAGGAGTCTGCGCAGTAGTAATCTCGGGACCGGAGTCTGCACAGTAGTGACCTCAGGACAGGAGTCTGCGCAGTAGTGACCTCTGGACCGGAGTCTGCGCAGTAGTAATCTCGGGACCGGAGTCTGCACAGTAGTGACCTCAGGACAGGAGTCTGCGCAGTAGTGACCTCTGGACCGAGTCTGTGCAGTTGTGACCTCGGGACTGGAGTCTGCGCAGTTGTCACCTCAGGACCAAAGTCTGCGCAGTAGTAATCTCGGGACCGGAGTCTGCACAGTAGTGACCTCAGGACAGGAGTCTGCGCAGTAGTGTCCTCTGGACCGAGTCTGTGCAGTTGTGACCTCGGGACTGGAGTCTGCGCAGTAGTCATCTCGGGACCGGAGTCTGCACAGTAGTCACCTCTGGACCGAGTCTGTGCAGTTGTGACCTCGGGACTGGAGTCTGCGCAGTTGTCACCTCGGGACCAAAGTCTGCGCAGTAGTGACCTCAGGACTGGAGTCTGCACAGTAGTGACCTCGGGACCGGACCTCGGGACCAGAGTCTGCGCACTAGTGACCTCAGGACCGGAGTCTGCGCAGTAGTGACCTCGGGACCAAAGTCTGCGCACTAGTGACCTCAGGACCGGAGTCTGTGCAGTAGTGACCTCGGGACCAAAGTCTGCACAGTAGTGACCTCTGGACCGGACCTCGGGACCAGAGTCTGCGCACTAGTGATCTCAGGACCGGATTCTGCACAGTAGTGACCTCGGGACCAAAGTCTGCACAGTAGTGATAAAAACTGCCTTCAGAAACCATCTTTGGAAAAAAGGAAAAAAATTATATGAAGTGTAATTTGATTGTTTAGTTTGTCTCGCGTCCATTAGAATACATGGAGGGGTGGGGGTTATGAGCTATACTGGGACCGATATGCGTGAAGTGTACATATGAAGTAGACTCGCTCCTTCGGTCAAAATCGAGGGAACGAGGGTCTGTCCATATAAACTTCCCTTGTCCACTTCATAAAGTGGAACGCACTTCAAAATGGTGGCGGGGATTCCCCCGAGGGGAAGTGCTTAGAGAAGTTCACAAGTGTGTGTCTAAAAGTGGAGTGGAACGCAGCACAGGTGTATGTTCATCTGAGCCTCATTGGTCTGTCACCACTCGTCAGTATCAAAATATTTCAAATAACTAATCAAATCCCCTCATGTAAATATTCCTGTTTTATTGTCTAATTGTTGTATTTCTTCTCTTGCACAGAATGAGCCGGGACCCGAGTCGTGACAGTATGTCAAACTTGTTGTTTTAATAAAAACGTATTAATTTTAGTAACATGACTTAACCAGACAATGGCTAATGAACCTACAGTATGTTAGTATGTTCTTCATCACCTTGTTAAGTTTTAGTTTTGTTATGTAAAGTTTTTCTCTGCTCCTCAAGTTAGGCTTCTATAATTTGTGAATACTAAGTCAGTGGTGAATTTGATGATATTTTAGTCTAGAAACACAGCAGAACATTTTTTTAATGTCCATCAAATTGTGTTATATTGTCAAATTTTTTTCCCCATTTCATTTTTTAGACGCTGGGCCGTATGTCATTGCCGCAGCTCAGAGTGGAGGTCATGTGACCGCACCTGTACTCACTAACAATACAATAACAGGCGATGTCTACATCACACATAATGCAGCTGGTAAGTCATATATATATATATATATATATATATATATATATATATATATATATATATATATATATATATACACACACAGTACCGGTCAAAAGTTTAGAAATATTACTTTTTTAATGTTTTTAAGTCTCTTATGCTCACCAAGACTGCATTTATTTACTCAAAAATACAGAAAACACAGTAATATTGTGAAATATTATTACAATTGAAAATGTATTCCTGTGATCAAAGCTGAATTTATCATCATTACTCCAGTCTTCAGTGTCAACATTGGAAACAATATTTTTTATAACCTGTGATACTTTTTACAGGATTCTTTGATGAATGAAATGTTGAAAAGAACAGCATTTATTCAAAATATAAATCTTTTCTAACAATGTCACATTATCAATCAACCTAACATACAAAGTATTAATTTCTTTCAAAAAGAAAAAAAAAAACCCTTTGAACGGTAATGTATATTGTTACAAAAGATTTCCTGCATTCTGCCTAATTTCCAGTGTTCAAGGGTTGATTCTCATGGACAAAATTTGAAGAAGAAAAAAAATGAGTTGGACGTGTGATGGAGTATTTCTGTGCCAAATACATTCCTTCAGGATTCAGACTTCGGAAACTTTTTTTTTCATGTCATAAAGGACGGAATTCCTTATATGGGCACTTCTCCTGGATGAGCGCACACACACACACACACACACATTAATGAGCTTGGTTCTGGTTACGGGAGCCGTCGGCGGCGCTGGCGTTGTGTGTTTAAACACGAGATCAACAATGTCACTAAAGAAGTGTGTTTCTGGTGTGAGGGAAAGATCCCCTTGTTCAGGTCCCAAATAACCCAGCATTAAGGGAACAGTGGATGCAGTTTGTTTTTCCAGAGTTCTGCAGGTGTGTGTGTGTTTGTTCCCGGTCATGAGTGGAAACCTCAGGCGGAGAGTGAAACTGCATCAGATGTGTGTGTTTTGTTGGCAATCGGCTCATAAGTGCATATAATGTGAACAACACCGACGTATAGTGTGTGTGTGTGTGTGTGTGTGTGTGTGTGTGTGTGTGTGTGTGTGTGTGTGTGTGTGTGTGTGTGTGTGTGTGTGTGTGTGTGTGTGTGTGTGTGTGTGTGTGTGTGTGTGTGTGTGTGTGTGTGCAGTGCTACTCTACAGATACTCAAGATTAACACGAGACTGGCAGAAACTAACCCTTTAAAACAGAAAGCCACTATTTTAGATTGCAATAATATTTCACAATATAACATTTTTTTCTGTATATTTGATCAAATGCAGTCTTGGTGAGCATGAGAGACTTCTTTCAAAAATGTTGTCCGGTACTGTATGCATGTATGAAACGTGTACATTCTTCAATATTAAGTGTCTCTAATGTTCTCCAGGTGTTGCTGGGCATCGCACACAAACACAAACCTCAGGTGACTGATGGAGTTTATAGTAATATGTTACCTTAGTATTTATCTCCTGGTCTGACATTTCTTACTGATCAGAATTTCTAAAATCCACTAATTCTTTGTGCATTGATCATTTCTGCAGATATCAGATCAGTGATTGACAAATATAAGGAGCTGATCTGCAGTGAGTATCAGTATGTGTGCGAGTATAACTCACTGCCTGGTGAACAGGTGCTACTGTCTGAGCGCTTCATACAGCCGCTGATCATTCAGAAACACAGAGATCAGAAAGAGAGAGAAGAAGACATCCGCTCCAGTGGAGAGAGCGCCAGCTCCAGGAGCAGTGATCAATCTGTCCGTCTGAACCATCTGTTCGATCCAGATAACCACAGCATCAGCCCTAGAGCTGTTATACTGCAGGGGAACTCTGGGAACGGGAAATCCTTCACTGTGCAGAAGATCATGATGGACTGGGCATCTGGTGACCTCTACAAACAGCGGTTCGATATCGTGTTCCACTTAAAGTGTAAGGAAATAAATCGCATGTCTGGAGAAAAGAGTTTGGAGGAGATCTTGAGCTACAGCTGCAGTTTAACATCAGATCAGCTCTCACAGGTTTTACAGGAGACGCCAGAGAAGGTGCTTTTCATCGTTGACGGATTTGACGAGCTGAGACTCCCTCAGGACAATCATCCGAAGTCACCACTCACTGACCTGAATAAAAGAGCCCCACCTGAGGTCACTCTGTGTGCCCTGTTGAGGGGTCGGATCCTGCCAGAGTCCTTCCTGCTGGTCACCACCAGATCTACAGCTACAGACACACTGAGTAAACTGCTCAAAGTTCCTCAGAGATTCACTGAGATCATGGGGTTTTCAAGTGAAGGGGTTGAGAAGTACTTCCAGGGATTCTTCCGGAATGAGGATTTCTTCAGGAAGGCTTATGAGTATGTGAAGGCAAATGAAACTCTCATCACCACCTGCTCCATCCCTGTTATCTGCTGGATCATCTGCACGGTTATGCGAGAGAGATTCAGTGACGGTTCAGATTTAACAAGCGGCCTTGAAACCACCACCTCCATCTACGCTGACTTTGTGTCCACTCTACTGGAGCATCACTGCCAGGGTTTGAGTCAGACCGTCCCGGCCCTGCTGAGGAGTCTGGGTCAGCTGGCAGAGAAAGGGATGCTGGAACAGCAAGTCTTGTTGGATGAGAAGATGGTTTATGAAATGGTTGCAGACCCGGCTGGCAGTCCGTTCCTGAGTAAGTTCCTCTTTAAGAGGAGAATCCACCAGGAGATGATGTTCAGTTTCATGCATCTCAGCTTTCAGGAGTTCTTCACTGCTCTGTATTACGTCTCACTGGATGGAAAGGAGTTTGAGGAGAAATTCACAAACGTGTGTTTGAATGGACAATTTGCAGCCGTGGTGAAGTTTCTTTTTGGTCTAATGAATGAGGAAGTTAGACACACACTTAAGAGGAAACACGGTGTGTGTGTTCATCCGAACACACAGAACATTCTGAAAGACTGGCTCTTCCAACGCAGGGATTCTCTCGAGATTCTTCATCATCTCTTTGAGCTCCATGAAGAAAGCTTTGTGAAAGAAGTTCTGAATGAAAAGAGAGGTATTTCGTTTCAGAATAGACCTCTAAGAAGAATAGACTGCTGGGCGCTGCGGTACTGCGGTCAGTGCTGTCAGAGCATGAAAAAACTGAGTCTCTATAGATGGCGTTTAACATCTGAAAAACTGGCTATGATCCTGCCTGTACTCCACAAGTTTGAGGAATTACTGTAAGTATTCTGGTCAAAAACAAACCCTCAGTGAACTCAAAAAGTAGGTACAAAAAGTCGACAAATCCCTGTAAAAATTTTAGCTTTTTGAGATGTAAAAAAATTCACATAAGTAAAATCATGTCAGCTCTTTTCCACCTTTAATTGTGAAAGTATGCAGCAAACAATGGGGCGGTTGCATAAACAGGCACACCTTTTTAAAATGAGCGTGTTACTACACTATATTGCCAAAAGTATTGGGGCGCCCCTCCAAATCAGGTGTTCAATCCTTTCATGGCCACAGGTGTATAAATCAAGCACTAGGCATGCAGACGCTTCTACACACATTTGTGAAAGAATGGGTCGCTCTCAGGAGCTCAGTGAACTCAAGCGTGGTACCGTGATAGGTTGCCACCTGTGCAATAAGTCCATTCCTGAAATTTCCTCTCTACTAAATATTGCAAAGCGTGGGATGCAGTGGAGTAAAGCACGCCGCCACTGGACTCTAGAGCAGTGGAGACGTGTTCTCTGGAGTGACCAATCACGCTTCTCTGTCTGACAATCCCATGGACGAGTCTGGGTTTGGCGGTTGCCAGGAGAACAAGTCTTGCCTGACTGCATTGTGCCAAGTGTAAAGTTTGGTGGAGGGGGGATTATAGGGTGGGGTTGTGTTTCAAGGGTTGGGCTTGGCCCCTTAGTTCCAGTGAAAGGAACTCTTAATGCTTCAGCATACCAAGACATTTTGGACAATTTCATGCTCCCAACTTTGTGGGAACAGTTTGGGGACGGCCCCTTCCTGTCCCAACATGACTGCGCTCCAGTGCACAAAGCGTCGGTCCATAAAGACATGGATGAGCGAGTTTGGTGGGGAGGAACTTGACTGGCCTGCACAGAGTCCTGACCTCATCCCGATAGAACACCTTTGGGATGAATTAGAGCGGAGACTGCGAGCCAGGCCTTCTCGTCCAATATCAGTGCCTGACCTCACAAATGTGCTTCTAGAAGAATGGTCAAAAATTCCCATAAACACACTCCTAAACCTTGTGGAAAGCCTTCCCAGAAGAGCTGAAGCTGTTAGAGCTGCAAAGGGTGGACCAACTCCATATTAAACCCTACGGATTAAGAATGGGATGCCATTAAAGTTCATGTGCGTGTAAAGGCAGGCAATATAGTGTATGTTTAAAATTAACCAATAACATTCAAACTCTTTCTGAATAGTATGGGCGTCAGAAGAAAAACAAAAAAAATGGGGTCAGATTTTTTTCTGTTTTACTGGAGTAGATGCCATTTCCTGTATTCTGGTGCCTTTTAATTAAACAATTGCTTTTATAGTCCAAAACAGTTACCAAATACCTGACACAAAATTAACACCGCAACAAAATTCTAGTAAGTTGTTTTGAACAAAAAGTCCTTCCTCCGCCAAGCAGAAGAGGAATGTCATATTTCAGCATTATAATAACCTCAAATACAAATCTAAGTCAACAAATCTAAGAAATGCCCAATAAGATCCCAGACCCCAATCCGATCTAAAAAACTGGAATAGAGTAACTAGAAGAGGATTGTACACAGGAGATCCCCAAAATATGATCTGAAGCTCTTTTGCGAGGGAAAATGTACAAATCAAGTTGTGCTAAGTTGACAGACTCTTACTCAAAAAGACTGTCTGCTGTATTAAAAGATAAATGTGTTTCAAACACGTGTGAGTGTGCACACTTTTACAATCAGCTGTTTAACATTTATATTTGTTAGTTCTGAATGTTTGTTTCAGTAGTGCATCAAAGGTGGAAAAAGATCTGACATGATTTTAAGTGCTTTAACAAAAAAATATGTAATTGTTACAGGGGGTGTGGACTTTTATACCCACTGTGATCAGTTGAGGTTATTGGCACCTCTGGTAAATATGATCAAAGATGGCTGTGAAAATAAATCTGCATTGTTTATCCTTTTGACCTTTCATTAAAAAAATACAAAAATCAAACCTTTCATTGAAGTAAAAGAATGGAAAGTCGGGGTAAATCTCATTATGAAATAAATACTTTTCTCTAGTTCACGTTGGCCATAATTATTGGCACCCCCTACAATTTTTAAGTAAAATATCTCTGAAGTATATTTCCATCCATCCATCCATCCATCCATCCATCCATCCATCCATCCATTATCTTCCGCTTATCCGGGGCCGGGTCACAGGGGCAACAGTCTAAGCAGAGACGCCCAGACTTCCTTCTCCCTAGCCACTTCCTCCAGCTCTTCCGGGGGAACCCTGAGGCGTTCCCAGGCCAGCCGGGAGACATAATCCCTCCAGCGTGTCCTAGGTCTTCCCCGGGGCCTCCTCCCGGTGGGACATGCCCGGAACACCTCCTCTAATCATTTTAACACCACAGGTTAAAATGATTAGTAAATCAACATACCTAGTAATTCTGCACGCAGTGTATATTTAACCGTGGCCATGGGGTCTGGTGGGTCTGCTCTTGTTTTAGTGTCATGTGACCACAGAACCCCTGGATCTTTAATGTTGAAGCCCTGTTTTTTTGGTGGAGGTCCTGGACTTCTTCAGACACCGGGCATCATGGATTCTAGCAAACACCAGCAGATAAAACATCAAAACCTGCTAGAAATCTTATACTGGGCCGTGGTTGGCTCTTCCATCAGGACAATGATCCAAAACAAAAATCAAAATCAACACAGAAATGTGTGACTGAGCACAGAATGAAGTCCCAGTCCCTGACCCGAACCCTATAGAGAACTGAAGAGAAGAGCTGGAGTCTGACGGATCTGGAGCGATTCTGTGTGGAGGAATGATCTCTGATCTCTGATCAGGCATTACAGGAGAAAACTAACGCTGCAAACAGTCTTTAATAAAAGGATGCCAATAATTGTGGCCAACGTGAAAAGCATTTATTCCATAATGAGACTTTCAATTATTTTACTTCAATGAAAGACTAGATTTTTGTGATTATTTTTAATAAAAGATCAAACGGATAAACAATGCAGATTTATTTTCACAGTCATCTTTGATCATATTTGCCAAGCATGCCAATAACTCTGCCACGACTGTACCTTCCCACTTTTGCAATTTCAACCTCTGTCAGAAAAAAAGCTGTTAAAGGATGATGTTTTATTTACTCATCTGACTTCATTCATCCGATTCCATGATTGTTGTTTGTATATAAACTTTATTCTCCAGCGTCTTTAGATTTTCTATTGTCTGTAGAACTGAAAGCCGGAAGACAGAACACACCGAGCGCTGAAAGGGGCGGGGCTACATGAGGTCTATAAAATCAGCATGAAATATAGTCTTCATAACTGGCTATATTTGATTTGATTTAAAGGTTGAAAGCAGAATCATATTCTGATATGGTTGCTGTAATTCATGCTGTCTTGAGAGGACGGACACTGAGCTCACAGAGGTAATGTAGGCTCACACACACAATGCTCTTTCACTGGTTTCTGTTTTTCACTTTTATATCTCAGAGACTGATTTTCTCTTTATGCCTTTGCAGTGCTGAAATCATGGGATCTGTGGTTATCCGCAAACTTCCCGGGTAAAGAAAAATGGCATAATTTAATCTTTGGAGATTCTCCTCATTTGCAGTGTCAGTGACAAGTGAAGCACCAGTTTTCTCTCTCAAGTTGTAAATTAGGTTTTGTACAAAATATGAATTAAGGCTAACATTTGAGGTGGGTTTAATGTAGAGAGATATTATAAATCAGGACACTATTGGGTAAAATAATGACATTCTCTTGATTCATGCTCGGGTAAAAGTGCAATAATTCTGATTCAATGCAAACAGAAATCTCTCAAAGGACAGCAGTCATTATCAGTAATCATGATTATAAGCTCAATACATTTTGATTATCAGTTTAACCATTTTGCATTTTTTATTGACTACAACTAAAATCCCCAGACTAAAGAATAAAACTCGACCAAATACACAAAAGCAGATTAAATGAACACTAGATCATAGAGGTCATTTCTTTATTATACCAGGCTCACATGAACAAAACCCTTCTCTGTTTGTTTTTGACTTTTATATTTGAGTTTTTCTGTGTCTGTCTTTGCAGAGAAGACACCGAGGAAGGTATCAGCTATAAAATATCAGTGAATGTGTCAATCAGTGAAGAACTGTCCAGGTAAAGAAAAATTCCCCTTTTCAAGCAGAACAAATTTAAACTTTCATAATTCTACATTTAAATATAAATTACATATATCAGGCCTATATTATATTAAATATTGTGGCGGGAGAAAAAAGGGCCAGACTCAATACGTGGTGAAATTACCCTGAAGGGGCCTTTATTGAGTAACAAAGATTGAAATTGGTGCAGATGTTCCCAAGTGCCGGGAAACTGGTGCTTCAGTGCAGAAGTGAATGTGTGGCAATTTGCTGACGAACTGCAGCCGAATTTCCTTAACGGTCACTGGAGCCTACAGAAGAAAAGAACCAGAGAAAGAGTTAGTCTCGTCTTGGGAGATCTGGTCTCCCCCTAAGCTGCTTTCTGCTGTGCTTATATCCTCCTCTACTGATGGCTCTCAGGCGGCTCTCATTCCCCAACTCCGCCTCCTGGCAATTAGAGCCACTCCATTTCCATGACAACGCTGATGAGTGCCTTGGGAGCTTGCCACACTTGCCTTGTTCAGTTTTTGGAAGTCGTTACAGAACCGGTGGGTCCCATCCTTCTTGGGCACCATAACTATAGAGCTGGATCACGGACTTCAAGATTACTCAATTAACCCCAAATAAAGCATCCATTGCACTTCCTCCTCTATAGCCTGTCAGCGTGCTTCTGGTACCCGGTAAGGCCGCTGCCTAATGATGGTTCCAGGTGGGGTGCGAATCTCATGGCATAGGATGTTGGTCCGGTCCGGAGTCTGAAAACACATCTGAATAGCTGCTTACCAGGGCCTCCAGTTCTTTCTTCTGGGCTGCTGAAAGCTGGGTTCCCAGATCCACCACAGCCCGTTCCTTTACAACTAGTGCCTCCACTTGGTTGGCTGGCTCAACCCACCTCTTAAGTTCACTTCATCTTTTCACCATGTCGCCATCCCAGCTGACAAACTCGATAATTTACAGGCCCCACTCTCTCAGACACAGTATATGGCCCCTGCCAGAATGCAAGAAATTTACAAGCAGCATTTGGGATTAGCACCAATACTTTGTCACCTGGATGAAACTCACGAGCTTGAGTGGGACGGTTGTATACTCGCTGCTGGGCACGTTGGGACTCTGTAAGATGCGCTTTTACCAGAGGCATCACTCTGTCTATCCTCGCCTTCATCTCCTGTACATGTTCAGTCGTACAAGTTCTCCTGTACGAGTTCGATGTGGCCCTCCCAGGCTTCTTTGGCCACAGCTAATAGCCCTTGTGGTTGTCACCCAAAAAGTAGCTCAAAGGGGGCGAGTCTGGTAGAAACCTGTGGTACCTCCTGGACCCCAAACAGCACATAGGGAATCATAAGGTCCCAATTGCGCCCAATTGCCATAAGCCGGGAGACAAACAGAGTACCCTGGTTGGTCCGTATCTCCTTTGGGATGCCCACCCGGCTAAACAGGAGATTCCTTGGCAATGTTCTTGGAGGTGGCCTTCCGGAGTGGAACGGCCGATGCACTCAAAGGGCACCTCTATGATGGACAGTGGGATCAGGAGGATGGGGGTGGTTTCTGTGGGAATGTGCGTTGACACTTTGCAACTTCTACAGAAACGCCTCACCTCTGCATTTATTCCTGGCCAGTGGAACCGATCCCTGATCCACTGGAGTGTATTCTCGGGACCCAGATGCCCTGCCAACGGATGAGCGTGTACCAGGGTCAGAACCATTTTGTGGACCGGGTAGTGGAGCTTGCGGAGCTGCGCATTTTCTGCCCTTTCCTGACGTGCAGCTAACTCTTCTGAAAACCTCTGCTGGCGGAGTGAGACTTCAGTCAGTCAGCACAATATATATATATACACTCACCTAAAGGATTATTAGGAACACCATACTAATACTGTGTTTGACCCCCTTTCGCCTTCAGAACTGCCTTAATTCTACGTGGCATTGATTCAACAAGGTGCTGAAAGCATTCTTTAGAAATGTTGGCCCATATTGATAGGATGGCATCTTGCAGTTGATGGAGATTTGTGGGATGCACATCCAGGGCACGAAGCTCCCATTCCACCACATCCCAAAGATGCTCTATTGGGTTGAGATCTGGTGACTGTGGGGGCCATTTTAGTACAGTGAACTCATTGTCATGTTCAAGAAACCAATTTGAAATGATTCAAGCTTTGTGACATGGTGCATTATCCTGCTGGAAGTAGCCATCAGAGAATGGGTACATGATGGTCATAAAGGAATGGACATGGTCAGAAACAATGCCCAGGTAGGCCGTGGCATTTAAACGATGCCCAATTGGCACTAAGGGGCCTAAAGTGTGCCAAGAAAACATCCCCCACACCATTACACCACCACCACCAGCCTGCACAGTGGGAACAAGGCATGATGGATCCATGTTCTCATTCTGTTTACGCCAAATTCTGACTCTACCATCTGAATGTCTCAACAGAAATCGAGACTCATCAGACCAGGCAACATTTTTCCAGTCTTCAACTGTCCAATTTTGGTGAGCTCGTGCAAATTGTAGCCTCTTTTTCCTATTTGTAGTGGAGATGAGTGGTACCCGGTGGGGTCTTCTGCTGTTGTAGCCCATCCGCCTCAAGGTTGTGCGTGTTGTGGCTTCACAAATGCTTTGCTGCATACCTCGGTTGTAACGAGTGGTTATTTCAGTCAAAGTTGCTCTTCTATCAGCTTGAATCAGTCGGCCCATTCTCCTCTGACCTCTAGCATCAACAAGGCATTTTCGCCCACAGGACTGCCACATACTGGATGTTTTTCCCTTTTCACACCATTCTTTGTAAACCCTAGAAATGGCTATGTGTGAAAATCCCAGTAACTGAGCAGATTGTGAAACGTGCACCAACAACCATGCCACGCTCAAAATTGCTTAAATCACCTTTCTTTCCCATTCTGACATTCAGTTTGGAGTTCAGGAGATTGTCTTGACCAGGACCACACCCCTAAATGCATTGAAGCAACTGCCATGTGATTGGTTGATTAGATAATTGCATTAATGAGAAATTTTATATATATATATATATATATATATATATATATATATATATATATATATATATATATATATATATAACTTATTTATTTATTTATTTTTACTGGTAATGATGCAATAATAGCTGGTGCCAGAGAATTGTGATATAAACTACTAACTCTGTCCTTAATTGCTTTTTAGCGTCAATATAGATATAGGCAGAGCCAATATGAGGGAAGTCACTGTCACGTTTCCACAATACAGTATAATTAACTTTGACTGGACAAACGTCTTTCAAGAAATTCAAGCTTGGACAGATGATAAGAACGGAGATATGCCAATATTTTCCCTGCAATCTTTGCCTGGATTGAAGAAGATGGAGCTGTCAATGTTCACTCTGACTGAGTGTTGTGTTACTCAAATGATCTCTTTCAGTGAAAACTGCCCCAGTCTAAGAGAACTCAGGTACGAAATCACTAGTGCATGCACATATTATCTCATGCTAAGTTAACATAGAAGAAATGACTTTAACTAAACAAAGGACTGGTCAGAAATACATGGGCCCTCATCAGATTTATGTCAAAACATAAGTGCAATATTACACAGTGGAACAGAAGTCTGGAAAGAATGCACTGTAAATGTTAATACAGTGTAAACGATGCAAACATGAGTTGACTGTATAAATGAGTGAATATGTTCATACTGTAGGATAAAGTGTGGAGATGTGCCAGAGGAGGGACTCAGGCTTTTGCAGGAGTCACACACAAGGCCAGACTGTACACTGACAATTGAAAGGTTAGTATTGCTTTAAGGTTTATAAATATCTCATCTCAGTTTTATTTGATATGTTTGCTCCTAATTTGGAGGAACAGCAATCAGTGCATCATGATGTAATATTAATATATTTGATATTGTTTGATTTCCCACTGACACACAAAAGCAGAAGATATAAAAGCATCTGTGAAACATCATTTAGTCCATGGGCGTCAGAAGCAAAAAAACAAAAGTGTGTGTGTGTGTGGGTGGGTCCTCCTCCAAATAATATTTACTGGAGTAGATGCTATTTCCCATGGAAGCTTGATTCCGCCACAGAATTTAAAAAAAAGTAATTGTGACTTTATATCACGCAAATCTGAGTAAAAAGCTCAATTATCTTTTAACTCTTTAACGCGCGTCCTTCCCTGGTCATCTCTGTCAGGCTGTGGAATTCGACCCCTCCCACACCTTGGGACACTCCCACACCTCCCCATGTCTGGGCCGGTCATTGTGCTCGCGGCTGGCAGTGAGCGACGCACATGCCTCGCCACTCTCAGTCCCCTCTGTCGCCAGCCCCTGATGAGACCCCCGTGGAATGCTACTCCTTCCCTGGTCTCCTCTTTCAGGGCGCCGAATTCGACCCCGCTCACACCTCGGGACGTTCCCACGCCTCCCCATGTCTGGGCCGCTCCGCTGCCCCATCGTGGGTACACCTGTGGCTCGCACGACTGCTGCTTCAGTTCTGGGAGCCTAAGCAGAGCTTCCAAACTGTTCAGCTGGTTCGCCCACAGGTTCGGCTATGCGATTTAGTTCATACAATCTCCTTCCCGGTTTAACAGGGAGTCCGCTATACCGTGGCAGGTGGCAACACCCCTGTCATGCATGCGGAGGTCGACACCCTACTGACAAGGGTTGAGATTGTCCCTCCAGCCAAGATGGAGTCCAGCTTCCATAGCCCTGACTTCATGGTACCTAGTAGAAACGATGGGTCACGACCATTCCTGGACCTGTGTATCTTGAACTGAACCTTTCCTAGGCTTCCAGATTCAAGATGTTCACAGCGTAATGCATTTTCAAATGTGTTCGTCCCCTGGACTGGTCTTCAGCACTGACCTGTAGGATGCATACTCTCATGTTTCCATTCTTCCCCAACCCAGACCGTCTTCGGTCTGGCTTCGGGGGGTAGGCATACCAGTACACATTTCTCCCATTTGGGTAGCCTTGTTACCTCGCGGCTTCACTTAAGTCGTCAAGGCAGCCCCTGCACCACTCAGACACACAGGGCTCACATCCTGAGTTTTCTCGATGATGGCTAACTAACGGCCGGGAGTTCAGTCTCGGCTCCTCAGCAGGTAACATAATGCGACATTGCCAGCGTACTCCTTATATACATATGTAACTGAGGCGTTTTAATGGGTTCCAATGGGGACATTTTTGTCCAAACAATGCTAAGAGGAAGTATTTTGTGTACCTAGTGCAAACTTGATTTTTTTTTAAAGGAAATGGGGGGTAAAATAGTAAAATTCCAATAAAAATACACACCTGTGCCAAAATGTATGTAGTTAGCATTAACATAAAAAAAATAAATAAAATAAAAAATAAAAAAAAATAAACTGAAAAAGACAAATGTTCATAAGGATGCACAAGGGCTAAAATGTTTTATTTTGTGGCGGAAAACAAGCTTCCATCATTTCCTGTATTCTGGTGCCTTTTAATTAAACCATTGCTTTTATAGCCTAAAGCAGTTCCCAAATACCTGGCACAAAATTAACACCACAACAAAAGTCACAAATACAGTATCCTGTCCCCTAACTCTAAACCTGCCCATCACAGAATAATTCTGTGTGATTTATAAGCTCGGTTCCTCGTGGGCAACAAAACAAGCTCAACATTAGCTGGTATTACATGGACACACACACACACACACACACACACACACACACACACACACACACACACACACATATACACACTGTACTGTAAAATATACTCCTCATAAAATACATCAGCACATCTCATCTCACAGCACATGTATTATTTGCTTCAAACAGGAAATGTATCTACACCCATCAGATAATCTCTCTGACTGCTGAGGGCTTTTCCATGGAGGATTTGCAACCGTAAGTTGACCGTCTCCACACACACACCTGCTGATTTTCTTGCAGTCCATTTCCTCAGAAACACTTGTGTAAAGATTCAGTGAAGTCTTGTGCATGTGTTCACACGAGCCTTTCATGAGCCATTCTATGAGCATAAAGAAACATGTTATATTTGAATGAATAGGGTTTTGTGTATATATGGCAATCTTTTAAAAGCATGTGTTTAGTTAGATTTTAATTAGGGCTGTCAATTGATTCATCACACACTTATCGTGAAACTAAGCATGCAGCATTTATCTCACTAAACACAGACTGGCTAACTAGCTCACTCTCGAGACCGGGTTTTGCGAACACAGGGACCTCGTGCTCTGGCACCCCACCCGTTTGGGCCTTCAGGTCATTTGAGGAAAAAGCAAACTCTTCCCTGAAGAGGATCTCTTCTCAACTCGGTCACCATGCATGCGCAGTGTGAGCGCATGCAGTCAATGCTGACTTGCCTTCACCTATTGGGGCAAGAATGCGGTTCCACTGAAATTGTTTTCAGAGGCTCCTGGGGCATATGGCATCCATAGCGCGATAACGCCACCCGGGTTTATTCATATGAGACCGCTTCAGCACTGGCTTCGCGATCAAGTCCTGAGATGGGCATGGCAACAGGGCATGCTCCGGGTCCCAGTGGCTCGGGCCTGCCATCATACCTTCACCCCGTGGTTGAACCTCAGTTTTCCACAGGACGAAGTTCCCTTAGAACGAGTTTCCAGGCATACTGTTGTATCAACAGATCCCTCTGCCACGGGCTGGGGTGACATGTGCAATCAACATGCTGCCGCGGGCTCCTGGACAGGACCCCAGCGCCTTCTGCATGTCAATTGCCTCGAGTTGCTGGCAGTACGGTTCGCCCTGCACCGCTTTCAAGCATTGCTCAAGGCTCAACAAGTGCTAGTCAGGTCCGACAACACGGCCACAGTAGTGTACATCAACCAACAAGGCTCTCTCCAAGCAAAGGTTGTCGCACTGGATAGTGGACACCATTGTCTTGGCTTACCAGACGCAGGGGCATCCATGTCCCCTAGGGGTGAGGGCACACTCCACTCAGAGTGTGGCCTGCTTCTGGGCTCTAGCGCACGGTGCCTCGCTGACAGACTTCTGCAGAACTGCAGGCTGGGCGACACCCAACACATTCGCCAGATTTTTACAGTGTCCTCTCATGTACTCACCTAAGTAGTGGCTGGTAACTGGACTGGCTCAGGTGTCTTCACTTTCTCGCCATTCCACTCTACAGACTGGATACATGCGATTATTTTCCTCAGATGAGCTTCCCGGAAGCCCTGAGTTCCTCCAGCACTGTTGACGCCAACACCAGAGTGCATTCCCGCTCTGTCAGCCCTCGTGTTAGGCTAGGTGCCTCCATGTGCATGGTTCCCCCTCTGGGTGACCCCCACATGTGTATTCCACTGTAAGCCTCTCTGAGCATGTGTCTTTCCCTTGGCAAGCCTCTTGCCACCCCTGGGGGTAAAAGTTCCATCTTCGGCTGGTTACCCCAGAGATTCTCCATATGCAGCCCCTTCGGGGGTCATATGTGTATTCCTAAGTCCTCCCTACGGGCAGGCACAGTGGGGCAGGCACAGTGGTGCATATTCCATCTGGAATATGCTTCCCAGTGTACCTTGGTATTCCTGTGATTAAGTGGTAGTCCTTCGGCAGTACTAGTCTACGACAGGGGGCTCACATTACACACACACACACACACACACACACACACACACACACACACACACACTGTACTGTAAAAGATACTGCTCATAAAATACATCAGCACATCTCTGTATTATTTGCTTCAAACAGGAGATATTTCTACCCCCATCGGACAATCTCTCTGAATGCTGGGGGCTTTTCCATGGAGAAGTTGTGACCGTAAGTTGACCGTCTCCACACACACACACCTGCTGATTTTCTTGCAGTCCATTTCCTCAGAAACACTTGTGTAAAGATTCAGTGAAGTCTTGTGCATGTGTTCACACGGGCCTTTCATGAGCATAAAGAAACATGTTATATTTGAATGAATAGGGTTTTGTGTATACATGGCAATCTTTTAAAAGCATGTGTTTAGTTAGATTTTAATTAGGGCTGTCAATCGATTCATCACACACTTATCGTGAAACTAAGCATGTGGCATTTATCTCACTAAACACATTCATTTTGTCATCATTTGCTATATCTGTTATATTGCTGACTGTTTTTCACTAGTTTTGCATTTGGCTAGGGTCAGTGTCACTACTGGTAGCATGAGGCAATACCTGGACCCTACAGAGGTTGCACAGGCAGTCCAACTCCTCCAGGATGGCACATCAATATGTAGCATTGCCAGAAGGTTTGCTGTGTCTCCCAGCACAGTCTCAAAGCAGGAGAGCTGGACAGGGCCGTAGAAGGTCCTTAACCCATCAGCAGGACCGTAGCTGCTCCTTTATACAAAGAGGAACAGGATGAGCACTCCCAGAGCACTACAAAATGACCTCCAGCAGGCCACTGGTGTGAATTTCTTAATGACTTAATGAGGGTGGCCTGACGTCCTCTAGTGAGCTCTGTGCTCACTGCCCAGCACCGTGGAGCTCGATTGGCATTTGCCATTGAACACCAGAATTGGCAGGTCCGCCACTGGCGGCTTGTGCTTTTCACAGATGAGAGCAGGTTCACCCTGAGCACATGTGACAGACGTGAAAGGGTCTGGAGAAGCCATGGAGAACGTTATGCTGCCTGTAATATCGTTCAGCATGACAGCATGGGGAGGCATATCCATGGAGGGACCCACAGACCTCTACAGGTTAGACAATGGCACCCTGACTGCCATTAGGTATCGGGATGAAATCCTAGGACCCATTGTCAGACCCTATACTGGTGCAGTGGGCCCTGGGTTCCTCCTGGTGCACGTCAATGCCCGGCCTCGTGTGCTGAGAGTATGCAGGCAGTTCCTGGAGGATGAAGGAATGGATACCATTGAATGGCCACCACGCTTGCCTGACCTCTGGGACATTATTGCGTTATATATACGTTGCGTTGCTTTCCATTCTGTCCTTCTATCCGCGCAGACGTGTTTTCTCTCTGTTCCCTGCTGGCTCTCGCTCTGTTTTGTTTTGTCTAGTGTTTCGTCTCTTCTCTTCTCTGACTGCTGCTTTGCTGGACTCTTGAAAATACTGAAATGGAATTGATTAACTGGTCAATCAGCGCAATCGACAAGATTTTCTCACTAAGGAAGGGTGCCCCGGGAGAACCCACCTGCCCGGACGGGACCTTTGCCGCAGGGTACGTGAGGGACGCATGGAACAACTGGCAAGTCCTGTGCCTGGAGGCTCTGTCCGTGGAGGATGCGGAAGATTTATACATGATTGGATTATTGATGGCGGGGTTCCTATTCTTTGGCTTTGGGATTGCCCTGACCTATCGGAAGATTGGTAAGACAGCTGCAAGCAAATTCACCCAGCCGCTGTCTGTGGAAATTAAAGAATGCTTCGGGGTTGTGTATGACCGTCTGAAGGAATTAGATCAGAAAGTGATATGAATTGAGGAACTGAACCGTAATAACGCAGTCCGGACTGCGGATACGCAGGGTAGAGTGGGCTCTATCGGGGTCAGATCGGTGAACTTTTACGGACTGTAACCGGTCTGGCCATGAGGCTGGACGAATGTCTAGGGAAACTGCACAGACCGGACGCGAATGCTGAGGACCAGATCTGATTGATTGATTATGATCCGGACAAATTACCGAAGATCATCAAATGGATTAAAAATAATAAATTGTATTTGCCTGACCTAATCAACTAGCCCAACGAACCTCACTTGGTCCCTATCTCTCGGTTGGGATTTCAGCCTGACAGCTTTGTCTGCTATCTTTCCCTGTGCACTGCCTTATCTCCTTCAAGGACAAACCATAGAACTGAACTCGAAAACATCTGAAGTTATGGCTAACATTCTCACACAACACAATCTCAGACTCACTCGCACCATACACAACCTACCCGATCCCACCCCCTCCAACCGTCTGCCTGTTTATCTATCTCCTCTCCACTCCATACAAAAATCCCATCACGTGACCACGTGTACTGTGTCATGTTTATGTTTATGTTTATGTTTTGTTGTGTTTGCTATGTAATGCTTGCTAAATTGCATTCTTGTATTTCTGGAGAGCGTAAGGCGGCGCCTGAATAATCGGCTGCGGCCCGGAGGCTTGCTCCAAACTTCATTTCGTTATACTGTACTTGTACATGTGTAATGACGAATAAACTTCAACTTCAACTTTATGTTTCAGTCCATCCAACATTGTCAGGTTGCACCTCAGATTGTCCAGGAGCTGCCCTGGTCCAGATCTGGGAGAAAATACCCCAGGACGCCATCCGTCGTCTCATTAGGAGCATGCCCTGACGTTGTCAGGCATGCATACAAACATGTGGGGGCCATACAAACTACTGAGTACCATTTTGAGTTCCTACATGAAATTTCAGCAAAATGGACTAGCACCTTCTGCATCAGTTTTTCAGTCTTTGAATTCAGTCCTCTGTAGGATGATAATTTTAATTTCCATCAAACAATGTGGCATCCTTTTCGTTCATAACACATTACCCAGTCCATATTAGTATAGCCAGCATGATATTTTTCCCCATTCAGATCTGATGTGTGTTCAAAGTGTTCCTTTAATTTTTTTGAGCAGTGTATTACACACCTAAACATCCATAAAAAAAAAACATTACAGAAAAAAACAACAGTAATTTGTTACATTTATATAGCGCTTTATATACAGAAGGGGGGAATCTCCTCCATCCACCTGGATGATGCGACGGCAGCCAATATTGCTCCAGAACACCCACCACACACCAGCTTATGGTGGAGAGGAGACCGAGTGATGAAGCCAATCATATATGGGGATGATTGAGGGCCATGATGGACAGAGGCCAATGGGCAAATTTGGCCAGGATACCGGGGTTACACCCCTACTCTTTTTCCGAAGGACATCCGGGGATTTTTAATGACCACAGAGAGTCAGAACCTCGGTTTAACGTCTCATCCCAAGGACGGTCATTTATTTGCATCAACTGTGTTAAATTTAGTGCTGGCCAATCGATTCATCGCATCCAAAATAAAAGTTAATGTTAACATAATATATGTGTGTGTACTGTGTATAAGCATATGCATATATATATATACACACTCACCTAAAGGATTATTAAGAACACCTGTTCAATTTCTCATTAATGCAATTATCTGATCAACCAATCACATGGCAGTTGCTTCAATGCATTTAGGGGTGTGGTCCTGGTCAAGACAATCTCCTGAACTCCAAACTGAATGTCAGAATGGGAAAGAAAGGTGACTAGTTGCTCAACTGTCTTAGGTCTTCTTTGTGGCATCTTCCTCTTTATGATGCTCAAATGTTTTCTATGGTGAAAGATCTGGACTGCAGGCTGGCCATTTCAGTCCCCGGATCCTTCTTCTACACAGCCATGATGTTGTAATTGATGCAGTGTGTGGTCTGGCATTGTCATGTTGGAAAATGCAAGGTCTTCCCTGAAAGAGACGACGTCTGGATGGGAGCATATGTTGTTCTAGAACTTGGATATCCCTTTCAGCATTGATGGAGCCTTTCCAGATGTGTGAGCTGCCCATGCCACACGCACTCATGAACCCCATCCCATCAGCGACGCAGGCTTCTGAACTGAGCGCTGACAACAACTTGGGTTGTCCTTGTCCTCTTTAGTCCGGATGACATGGTGTCCCAGTTTTCCAAAAATAACTTCAAATGTTGATTGGTCTGACCACAGAACAGTTTTCCACTTTGCCACAGTCCATTTTAAATGAGCCTTGGCCCAGAGAAAACGCCTGCGCTTCTGGATCATGTTTAGATATGGCTTCTTTTTGACCTGTAGAGTTTTAGCCGGCAGCGGCGAATGGCACGGTGGATTGTGTTCACGACAATGTTTTCTGGAAGTATTCCTGAGCCCATGTTGTGATTTCCATTACAGTAGCATTCCTGTAGGGTTAGGGTTAGACATTTGATATGTTATCTTGACATTTGATATGTTATCTATATTCTATTGTGAATAAAATATAAGTTTATGAGATTTGTAAATTATTGCATTTCTTTTTTATTCACAATTTGTACAGTGTCCCAACTTTTTTGGAATTGGGTTTGTACAGTATGGAATGAGGGCATGACTTAACCTGAGTCCGGCTGCCAGAAGTCAGCCACAACTGGGCCACATGGACCAGATCTGACCCACACACAACAAGACACAACTCACACTAAGGGCCAGATTTACTAAACACGGCAAATTAGCGTGAGCGCAATTCCAAAAAAACGCGCCAAAGGGAGTGGAAAGTTCTGCGCGTGAACGTGCAAATTAAAGGAACACAGACGCAGCCGGATCATTTCCATCATGACCAATGCAATCTACCCATTAGCATCTGGTTTAAGCAATAAAACAACAGATCTCTAGTCATTCAGTCCTGCAACTTTGGATTTCTTTGGGATGGTGTTCTTTGTAGGGGTGTGACGGTTCACAAAACTGACAGTTCGATACAGCTTTTTTAATTAAACAGTGGTTTACTGAACAAAATGTGTCTGTCCTTGAATGAATTATTACTAAAAGTTTCTTCTTCATGGTGTATGATGTCATCACCTCAGAAAGGTCACATGATGTAGGTGGAAGTGCCGAAAAACTCTCATGTTCTCCTCCAACTTTAAAATCATCCGTCATCGTTGTTTTACCTTTATTTGTGTAAAGGGCGTTTGATTTAGTCTTTGCACGTTCGTTTTAACACTCGGCACAAGTGTGTGTGTGTGTGTGTGTGTTTGTGAGTGTGTGCGTGTGCATGTGTGTGTGTGTGTGTGTGTGTGTGTGTGTGTGTGCGTGTGTGTGTGTGTGTGTGTGTGTGTGTGTGTGTGTGTGTGTGTGTGTGTGTGTGTGTGTGTGTGTGTGTGTGTGTGTGTGTGTGCGTGTAAATGTTTTGTAAATGTATTTATTTTTTTATATCACAGACCATTCTCTGACACTGAACCTGATGGAGACTGAGAGCCAGTCAGCAGAGAGCCGTATACTCAGGGACCCGACAGCACTCCTGACAGAAGCTCCATACCCACCTTCCAGGAGGCAGAGGAGGAGGGAGTCAAATGTGGAATTTGCATATAGTTTGATATTATATATTATTATTATATATTAGTGTGAGTTCTAATACCATAGCACTTGTTTTGTACTACCCCGAATTTAGAAAATCAGGCAGATAGGGATCTATTTATCATCATTTTATTCTTATTTTTTCTAACTGTTTTAAGTATCCTTGTTTTTATTTTTAATTCTTACATGGTATTCTTATTTCTTATGCATCACTATTTTAATTCCTTATCTATGTTAAGCACTTTGTATTACCATTGTGTATGAAATGTGCTATATAAATAAACTTGCCTTGCCTTGCCATGGAATTTCCTTCGTTTCCTGTCCTCTCCATTGTCCCTATGTACATATGTTTCCAATGAGTAGTGCTTTCTTCCTTTGTTCCTCTGTTTTACATACACTCACCTAAAGGATTATTAGGAACACCTGTTCAATTTCTCATTAATGCAATTATCTAATCAACCAATCACATGGCAGTTGCTTCAATGCATTTAGGGGTGTGGTCCTGGTCAAGACAATCTCCTGAACTCCAAACTGAATGTCAGAATGGGAAAGAAAGGGGATTTAAGCAATTTTGAGCGTGGCATGGTTGTCGGTGCCAGACGGGCCGGTCTGAGTATTTCACAATCTGCTCAGTTACTGGGATTTTCACGCACAACCATTTCTAGGGTTTACAAAGAATGGTGTGAAAAGGGAAAAACATCCAGTATGCAGCAGTCCTGTGGGCGAAAATGCCTTGTTGATGCTAGAGGTCACAGGAGAATGGGCCGACTGATTCAAGCTGATAGAAGAGCAACTTTGACTGAAATAACCACTCGTTACAACCGAGGTATGCAGCAAAGCATTTGTGAAGCCACAACACGCACAACCTTGAGGCGGATGGGCTACAACAGCAGAAGACCCCACCGGGTACCACTCATCTCCACTACAAATAGGAAAAAGAGGCTACAATTTGCACAAGCTCACCAAAATTGGACAGTTGAAGACTGGAAAAATGTCGCCTGGTCTGATGAGTCTCGATTTCTGTTGAGACGTTCAGATGGTAGAGTCAGAATTTGGCGTAAACAGAATGAGAACATGGATCCATCATGCCTTGTTCCCACTGTGCAGGCTGGTGGTGGTGGTGTAATGGTGTGGGGGATGTTTTCTTGGCACACTTTAGGCCCCTTAGTGCCAATTGGGCATCGTTTAAATGCCACGGCCTACCTGAGCATTGTTTCTGACCATGTCCATCCCTTTATGACCACCATGTACCCATTCTCTGATGGCTACTTCCAGCAGGATAACGCACCATGTCACAAAGCTCGAATCATTTCAAATTGGTTTCTTGAACATGACAATGAGTTCACTGTACTAAAATGGCCCCCACAGTCACCAGATCTCAACCCAATAGAGCATCTTTGGGATGTGGTGGAACGGGAGCTTCGTGCCCTGGATGTGCATCCCACAAATCTCCATCAACTGCAAGATGCTATCCTATCAATATGGGCCAACATTTCTAAAGAATGCTTTCAGCACCTTGTTGAATCAATGCCACGTAGAATTAAGGCAGTTCTGAAGGCGAAAGGGGGTCAAACACAGTATTAGTATGTTCCTAATAATCCTGACAGGTGAGTGTGTGTGTGTGTGTGTGTATATATATATATATATATATATATATATATATATATATATATATATATATATATATATATCTTACCAGCTGCATTATGTGTGATGTGGACATCGCCTGTTATTGTACTGTGAGAGAGTACAGGTGCCGTCACATGACCTCCACTCTGAGCTGCGGCTCTGACATATGGCCCAGTGTGAGATCTCAAATGTTTTTTGTTCCTGCAAACCTCTAAAAATGAAATGGGGAAAAAAATGTGACAATATAACACAATTTGATATACCATAAAAATGTTTCTGCTGTGTTTCTAGGCTAAAATATCATCAAATTCACCACTGCCTTAGTGTTCACAAATTATAGAAGCCTAACTTGAGGAGCAGAGAAAAACTTTACATAACAAAACTAAAACTTAACAAGGTGATGAAGAACATACTAACATACTGTAGGTTCATTAACCATTGTCTGGTTAAGTCATGTTACTAAAATTAATTTGTTTTTATTAAAACAACAAGTTTGACATACTGTCACGACTCGGGTCCCGGCTCATTCTGTGCAAGAGAAGAAATACAACAATTAGACAATAAAACAGGAATATTTACATGAGGGGGGAGAGAGAGAAAATGGCGGCAGGGATTCCCCCGAGGGGAAGTGCTTAGGGAAGTTCACAAGTGTGTGTCTAAAAGTGGAGTGGAACGCAGCATATAAAGCTAAAGTATACTTCACTTTTACGCGAACGCGAGGGTCAGCGTGCAGTGCGTGTGATGCGAATTTCATCATCAGAAGAGTACGCGCATACTGAACGCTATGGTAAACCAAATGGTTCAAAAACACATGAATTTTAACGTCAACAACAAGTACTTCACACATTAAATACATGTTTTTTGCGCATGAAATACACATTAAATACTTTTTACGTGGTGTTGACATTTTAAAAATCATGTGTTTTTGAACCTTTTGGCTTTCCATAGTATGGGCACCGGCAGATTTTTGTAACCACGTGTACTTTGTACACACAGATTGCACATGAGCATCTAATTTTTTGGCAGTATTTCCATGCACTGAAAAAATCAATAGGATTTATGCATTTTTTGCATGCATATTTTTAAAGTGAATTTCACATATGGAATTAAGTAAACTCTACTTAACTAAGTTAAATTAACAAAGAAAATAAGTAACTGTAACTTAAAAGGTTAATTTCTAATTTCCACTTTCTACTAAAGTGTTTGCTTTACTTAGCAATATCTGAGTAAATAACACAATAGATATTGTGTAGACATCATATCTATATAACAGAAGTAATGCGGCACCTGAACACTCAATACTTGGTACACAATACACACTCGATAACACTCGATAGATCAGTTTTGAGTATGAATGTGTCATTTTGAGTAGAAAATTAACTCCAAATGTCACAAAATGTGATGAAAACAACAAAAGCAATGATGAAACGGTGTGGATACAGCTTAATTGTTCAAACCCCAGTGCATGATGGGAACACCAGTATCAGAAAAGTTGAGTAGTTTTACTTCATTTTATAACGCTGATATTTACACTTTAATCTCTACAAGTAATAATATCGAATTTTCTTACTTTTGTAAATTCTTGCCTGAACTAACTTTTTCATGTAGAAATTACATTTGTTCTTTCTGTAGTATTTACTTCACCACAAAATCATTTTTATCAGTGTGGTTTGTAAGTCGAGGCGAGAAATTGCTCAAAACCAAAACCTGAAAACTTCTGTACATGAGATTGTTGAATACATCTGCAAATATTTCAAACAAACCTCTTTCACGTTGTCATTATGGGGTATTGTTTGTATCATTTTGAGGAAAAGAATGCATTGAATCCATTTGGGAATAAGGCTGTAACATAACCGAATGTGTAAGAAGTGAAGCGCTAGTACTTCCCGGATGCTCTAGTGCAGGACTGATATACAGCACAGACTTGTGTTTGCCAACCAGGAAAAAACAACCTCCACAAACAATCTCCACTACAATTAGAGAATTTAGAAAATACAATAACTGAAGAAAAATGCAAAGCTTTTGAGAGATGGGAATCACTGAATATGTTTCAGAAGTGAAAGCAAAGAAACATCAGTACCATCAGTGCATTTTAAGAGACATTTATAGACGCTAAACCAGAAAAGGATTGCATCTGTACAGTGGGAGCACTAATAAGAACAAAGTTCAAAGGTTACCTGATCTTCCCTTAAACGTGGAGTTCCGCAGGTCCAGGATATCTGGTTTATGTTGGATGTCTTTATTAAATGAAACCCCTAACATCAGTGCTGGAGGTTTGTCCTCTACTGCTTTTCTGAAGGCAGACAGTGCTGTGACTGAAGGAGCTAAACTATACACACATGAGAAACCTGGGGCTCGTTCAGCCCCGACGACACGATGCAAAATGTTTTTTTAAACGGAAACTGTGGTGCGTTGAACATCCTGTTCTGATGACGCAAAAGTTGCAACTATGAGAAGGCCATTCTTTGTGTTCTTTTTTTAATAATTTTCAGATCCTGATGAAATTGGTATAAATTCATGTTTAATAGGGTACAATGGGGATAAAGGCACACCTTAAGAAAAATGTGCTTTTCACTACTCCTATAGTGTATGATATACAGAAAAATATATATATGTATGTGGGTATGGAGCTTCTGTCAGGAGTGCTGTCGGGTCCCTGAGTATACGGCTCTCTGCTGACTGGCTCTCAGTCTCCATCAGGTTCAGTGTCAGAGAATGGTCTGTGATATAAAAAAATAAATACATTTACAAAACATTTACACGCACACACACACACACACACACACACACACACACACACACACACACACACACACACACACACACACACACACACACATGCACACGCACACACACACACACACACACACACACACACACACACACACACACACACACACACACACACACACACACACACACACACACTCACAAACACACACACACACACTTGTGCCGAGTGTTAAAACGAACGTGCAAAGACTAAATCAAACGCCCTTTACACAAATAAAGGTAAAACAACGATGACGGATGATTTTAAAGTTGGAGGAGAACATGAGAGTTTTTCGGCACTTCCACCTACATCATGTGACCTTTCTGAGGTGATGACATCATACACCATGAAGAAGAAACTTTTAGTAATAATTCATTCAAGGGCAGACACATTTTGTTCAGTAAACCACTGTTTAATTAAAAAAGCTGTATCGAACTGTCAGTTTTGTGAACCGTCACACCCCTACAAAGAACACCATCCCAAAGAAATCCAAAGTTGCAGGACTGAATGACTAGAGATCTGTTGTTTTATTGCTTAAACCAGATGCTAATGGGTAGATTGCATTGGTCATGATGGAAATGATCCGGCTGCGTCTGTGTTCCTTTAATTTGCACGTTCACGCGCAGAACTTTCCACTCCCTTTGGCGCGTTTTTTTGGAATTGCGCTCACGCTAATTTGCCGTGTTTAGTAAATCTGGCCCTTAGTGTGAGTTGTGTCTTGTTGTGTGTGGGTCAGATCTGGTCCATGTGGCCCAGTTGTGGCTGACTTCTGGCAGCCGGACTCAGGTTAAGTCATGCCCTCATTCCATACTGTACAAACCCGATTCCAAAAAAGTTTGGACACTGTACAAATTGTGAAATAAAAAAGGAATGCAATAATTTACAAATCTCATAAACTTATATTTTATTCACAATAGAATATAGATAACATATCAAATGTTGAAAGTGAGACATTTTGAAATGTCATGCCAAATATTGGCTTATTTTGGATTTCATGAGAGCTACACATTCCAAAAAAGTTGGGACAGGTAGCAATAAGAGGCCGGAAAAGTTAAATGTACATGTAAGGGACAGCTGGAGGACCAATCTGCAACTTATTAGGTCAATTGGCAACATGATTGGGTATAAAAAGAGCCTCTCAGAGTGGCAGTGTCTCTCAGAAGTCAAGATGGGCAGAGGATCACCAATTCCCCCAATGCTGCGGCCAAACATACTGGAGCAATATCAGAAAGGAGTTTCTCAGAGAAAAACTGCAAAGAGTTTGAAGTTCTCATCATCTACAGTGCATAATATCATCCAAAGATTCAGAGAATCTGGAACAATCTCTGTGCGTAAGGGTCAAGGCCGGAAAACCATACTGGATGCCCGTGATCTCCGGCCCTTAGACGGCACTGCATCACATACAGGAATGCTACTGTAATGGAAATCACAACATGGGCTCAGGAATACTTCCAGAAAACATTGTCGTGAACACAATCCACCGTGCCATTCGCCGCTGCCGGCTAAAACTCTACAGGTCAAAAAAGAAGCCATATCTAAACATGATCCAGAAGCGCAGGCGTTTTCTCTGGGCCAAGGCTCATTTAAAATGGACTGTGGCAAAGTGGAAAACTGTTCTGTGCTCAGACCAATCAACATTTGAAGTTATTTTTGGAAAACTGGGACGCCATGTCATCCGGACTAAAGAGGACAAGGACAACCCAAGTTGTTGTCAGCGCTCAGTTCAGAAGCCTGCATCTCTGATGGGATGGGGTTCATGAGTGCGTGTGGCATGGGCAGCTTACACATCTGGAAAGGCTCCATCAATGCTGAAAGGGATATCCAAGTTCTAGAACAACATCTGCTCCCATCCAGACGTCGTCTCTTTCAGGGAAGACCTTGCATTTTCCAACATGACAATGCCAGACCACACACTGCATCAATTACAACATCATGGCTGCGTAGAAGAAGGATCCGGGGACTGAAATGGCCAGCCTGCAGTCCAGATCTTTCACCATAGAAAACATTTGAGCATCATAAAGAGGAAGATGCCACAAAGAAGACCTAAGACAGTTGAGCAACTAGTCACCTTTCTTTCCCATTCTGACATTCAGTTTGGAGTATATATATATGCATGTGTGTATTTATATATACATAATAATTATACACAGTACACACACATATATTATGTTAACATTAACTTTTATTTTGGATGCGATGAATCGATTGGCCAGCACTAAATTTAACACAGTTGAAATGCAAATAAATGACCGTCCTTGGGATGAGACGTTAAACCGAGGTTCTGACTCTCTGTGGTCATTAAAAATCCCCGGATGTCCTTCGGAAAAAGAGTAGGGGTGTAACCCCGGTATCCTGGCCAAATTTGCCCATTGGCCTCTGTCCATCATGGCCCTCAATCATCCCCATATATGATTGGCTTCATCACTCTGTCTCCTCTCCACCATAAGCTGGTGTGTGGTGGGTGTTCTGGAGCAATATTGGCTGCCGTCGCATCATCCAGGTGGATGGAGGAGATTCCCCCCTTCTGTATATAAAGCGCTATATAAATGTAACAAATTACTGTTGTTTTTTTCTGTAATGTTTTTTTTCATGGGTGTTTAGGTGTGTAATACACTGCTCAAAAAAATTAAAGGAACACTTTGAACACACATCAGATCTGAATGGGGAAAAATATCATGCTGGCTATACTAATATGGACTGGGTAATGTGTTATGAACGAAAAGGATGCCACATTGTTTGATGGAAATTAAAATTATCATCCTACAGAGGACTGAATTCAAAGACTGAAAAACTGATGCAGAAGGTGCTAGTCCATTTTGCTGAAATTTCATGTAGGAACTCAAAATGGTACTCAGTAGTTTGTATGGCCCCCACATGTTTGTATGCATGCCTGACAACGTCAGGGCATGCTCCTAATGAGACGACGGATGGCGTCCTGGGGTATTTCCTCCCAGATCTGGACCAGGGCAGCTCCTGGACAATCTGAAGTGCAACCTGACAATGTTGGATGGACTGAAACATAATGTCCCAGAGGTCAGGCAAGCGTGGTGGCCATTCAATGGTATCCATTCCTTCATCCTCCAGGAACTGCCTGCATACTCTCAGCACACGAGGCCGGGCATTGACGTGCACCAGGAGGAACCCAGGGCCCACTGCACCAGTATAGGGTCTGACAATGGGTCCTAGGATTTCATCCCGATACCTAATGGCAGTCAGGGTGCCATTGTCTAACCTGTAGAGGTCTGTGGGTCCCTCCATGGATATGCCTCCCCATGCTGTCATGCTGAACGATATTACAGGCAGCATAATGTTCTCCATGGCTTCTCCAGACCCTTTCACGTCTGTCACATGTGCTCAGGGTGAACCTGCTCTCATCTGTGAAAAGCACAAGCCGCCAGTGGCGGACCTGCCAATTCTGGTGTTCAATGGCAAATGCCAATCGAGCTCCACGGTGCTGGGCAGTGAGTATATATTATAATTATATCAGAGACACTACAGGGGAGAAAATAAAAAAGTATGTAAATTAATTAATCAATTAATTAATGTTATATATATTGTTGACTTGTGTACATTATCCCATATGTTTCCAAGAATGTTTAAATCCAGAGAAATCATCAGTTTTAACCAGCAAGTGAACATTGTGTCCTCAAAGTTGATGTGTTAGAAGCAGGAAAAATGGGCAAGCGTAAGGATTTGAGCGAGTTTGACAAGGGCCAGATTGTGATGGCTAGTTGGATCAGAGCATCTCCAAAACAGCTCTTGTGGGGTGTTCCCGGTCTGCAGTGGTCAGGATCTATCAAAAGTGCTCCAAGGAAGGAACAGTGGAGAACCGGCCACAGGGTCATGGACGGCCAAGGCTCATTGATGCACGTGGGGAGCGAAGGCTGGCCCGTGTGGTCCGATCAAACAGACAAGCTACTGGAGCTCAAACTGCTCAAGAAGTTAATGCTGGTTCTGATAGAAAGGTGTCAGAATACACAGAGCATCTCAGTTTGTTGCGTATGGGGCGGCATAGCCGCTGACCAGTCAGGGTCAAAATCAGTGTCAAGTGCATTTCAGTGCAAAACTATTTGAACTGCATTTGCAGCACATAATAATATCAATCATTATTTGCATATGTCCTATTGTATTAATTCATTTATTTACTCATTTAAGACCAGCCAAACATTCTCAGGTGAACTTGTGGCGCTTGGGCTGGATTGATTGGCAGCTTTATTAAGAGGTAAACAGCAGAACATCTTCACAAAGGCTGTTTTTCAGACATGACCTGAGATAGTTTGTCTGATTTTAACTCACACATGACTTGCCTATTCATGTACAACAATTCCTGCAGGTGGATTTTATAAACAGTTTGTGCTGTGCACCTTCAGGGCTTCTGCTTGTCTGGACGGCCTCAAGTTCAGGTTCCACAGGTTTCTCATGTGTGTATAGTTTAGCTCCTTCAGTCACAGCACTGTCTGCCTTCAGAAAAGCAGTAGAGGACAAACCTCCAGCACTGATGTTAGGGTTTCATTTAATAAAGACATCCAACATAAACCAGATATCCTGGACCTGCGGAACTCCATGTTTAAGGGAAGATCAGGTAACCTTTGAACTTTGTTCTTATTAGTGCTCCCACTGTACAGATGCAATCCTTTTCTGGTTTAGCGTCTATAAATGTCTCTTAAAATGCACTGATGGTACTGATGTTTCTTTGCTTTCACTTCTGAAACATATTCAATGATTCCCATCTCTCAAAAGCTTTGCATTTTTCTTCAGTTATTGTATTTTCTAAATTCTCTAATTGTAGTGGAGATTGTTTGTGGAGGTTGTTTTTTTCCTGGTTGGCAAACACAAGTCTGTGCTGTATATCAATCCTGCACTAGAGCATCCGGGAAGTACTAGCGCTTCACTTCTTACACATTCGGTTATGTTACAGCCTTATTCCCAAATGGATTCAATGCATTCTTTTCCTCAAAATGATACAAACAATACCCCATAATGACAACGTGAAAGAGGTTTGTTTGAAATATTTGCAAATGTATTAAAATAATTAAAAGCAAAAAAAAATCACATGTACAGAAGTATTCAGGTTTCTGCTTTGCCCCACCTTTAAGCCGAAACTATACTTCTTTTGACTCGCGCACACACACACACACAAGCGTTTGACGCATGCACAGTTTTGAGCAATCTCTCGCCACAACTTACAAAAAAATACTGCCAAAAAGTTAAATGCGCATGTGCAATCTGTGTGTACAAAGTATGCACGGTTACAAAAAATCTGGCAGTGCCCATACTATGGAAAGCCAAAAGTTGTCAACAGCACGTTCCAGTTCAGCCCAAAGGAGTATGCACAGTAGTGACCTCTGGACCGGAGTCTGCGCAGTAGTGACCTCTGGACCGGAGTCTGCACAGTAGTGACCTCTGGACCGGAGTCTGTGCAGTAGTGACCTCTGGACCGGAGTCTGCACAGTAGTGACCTCGGGACCGGACCTCGGGACCAGAGTCTGCGCAATAGTGACCTCGGGACCGGAGTCTGCACAGTAGTGACCTCGGGACCGGACCTCGGGACCAGAGTCTGCGCAATAGTGACCTCGGGACCGGAGTCTGCACAGCAGTGACCTCGGGACCAGAGTCTGCGCAGTAGTGACCTCGGGACCGGAGTCTGCGCAGTAGTCACCTCGGGACAGGAGTCTGCACAGTAGTGACCTCGGGACCAGAGTCTGTGCAGTAGTGACCTCGGGACCGGACCTCGGTACCAGAGTCTGCGCAATAGTGACCTCGGGACCGGAGTCTGCACAGCAGTGACCTCGGGACCAGAGTCTGCGCAGTAGTGACCTCGGGACCGGAGTCTGCGCAGTAGTCACCTCGGGACAGGAGTCTGCACAGTAGTGACCTCTGGACCAGAGTCTGTGCAGTATTGACCTCGGGACCGGAGTCTGCACAGTAGTGACCTCGGGACAGAGTCTGTGCAGTAGTGACCTCGGGACCAGAGTCTGTGCAGTAGTGACCTCGGGACCGGACCTCGGTACCAGAGTCTGCGCAATAGTGACCTCGGGACCGGAGTCTGCACAGCAGTGACCTCGGGACCAGAGTCTGCGCAGTAGTGACCTCGGGACCGGAGTCTGCGCAGTAGTCACCTCGGGACAGGAGTCTGCACAGTAGTGACCTCTGGACCAGAGTCTGTGCAGTATTGACCTCGGGACCGGAGTCTGCACAGTAGTCACCTCGGGACCAGAGTCTGTGCAGTAGTGACCTCGGGACCGGAGTCTGCACAGCAGTGACCTCGGGACCGGAGTCTGCACAGTAGTCGCCTCGGGACCAGAGTCTGCGCAGTAGTCACCTCGGAACCGGAGTCTGCGCAGTAGTGACCTCGGGACGGGAGTTGCGCAGTAGTGACCTCGGGACCAGAGTCTGCGCAGTAGTCACCTCGGAACCAGAGTCTGCGCAGTAGTCACCTCGGAACCAGAGTCTGCGCAGTAGTCACCTCGAAACCAGAGTCTGCGCAGTAGTGAAAAATCTTTGGAAAAAAGGAAAAAAATTATATGAAGTGTAATTTGATTGTTTAGTTTGTCTCGCGTCCATTAGAATACATGGAGGGGTTGGGGTTATGAGCTATACTGGGACTGATATGCGTGAAGTGTACATATGAAGTAGACTCGCTCCTTCGGTCAAAATCGAGGGAACGAGGGTCTGTCCATATAAACTTCCCTTGTCCACTTCATAAAGTGGAACGCACTTCAAAATGGTGGCGGGATTCCCCCGAGGGGAAGTGCTTAGAGAAGTTCACAAGTGTGTGTCTAAAAGTGGAGTGGAACGCAGCACAGGTGTATGTTCATCTGAGCCTCATTGGTCTGTCACCACTCGTCACTGTCAAAATATTTCAGATAACTAAATATCAGTTTCAGTTTCAGTTTACTAAGATTTAAATATACCTGTTTTATTGTCTAATTGTTGTATTTCTTCTCTTGCACAGAATGAGCCGGGACCCGAGTCGTGACAGTATGTCAAACTTGTTGTTTTAATAAAAACAAATTAATTTTAGTAACATGACTTAACCAGACAATGGTTAATGAACCTACAGTATGTTAGTATGTTCTTCATCACCTTGTTAAGTTTTAGTTTTGTTATGTAAAGTTTTTCTCTGCTCCTCAAGTTAGGCTTCTATAATTTGTGAACACTAAGTCAGTGGTGAATTTGATGATATTTTAGCCTAGAAACACAGCAGAAACATTTTATGGTATATCAAATTGTGTTATATTGTCACATTTTTTAGACGCTGGGCCGTATGTCATTGCCGCAGCTCAGAGTGGAGGTCATGTGACCGCACCTGTACTCACTAACAATACAATAACAGGCGATGTCTACATCACACATAATGCAGCTGGTAAGTCATATATATATATATATATATATATATATATATATATATATATATATACACACACACAGTACCGGTCAAAAGTTTAGAAATATTACTTTTTTTAATGTTTTTTAAGTCTCTTATGCTCACCAAGACTGCATTTATTTACTCAAAAATACAGAAAACACAGTAATATTGTGAAATATTATTACAATTGAAAATGTATTCCTGTGATCAAAGCTGAATTTATCATCATTACTCCAGTCTTCAGTGTCAACATTGGAAACAATATTTTTTTATAACCTGTGATACTTTTTACAGGATTCTTTGATGAATGAAATGTTGAAAAGAACAGCATTTATTCAAAATATAAATCTTTTCTAACAATGTCACATTATCAATCAACCTAACATACAAAGTATTAATTTCTTTCAAAAAAAGAAAGAAAAAAAAACCCCTTTGAACGGTAATGTATATTGTTACAAAAGATTTCCTGCATTCTGCCTAATTTCCAGTGTTCAAGGGTTGATTCTCATGGACAAAATTTGAAGAAGAAAAAAAATGAGTTGGACGTGTGATGGAGTATTTCTGTGCCAAATACATTCCTTCAGGATTCAGACTTCGGAAACTTTTTTTTTCATGTCATAAAGGACGGAATTCCTTATATGGGCACTTCTCCTGGATGAGCGCACACACACACACACACACATTAACGAGCTTGGTTCTGGTTACGGGAGCCGTCGGCGGCGCTGGCGTTGTGTGTTTAAACACGAGATCAACAATGTCACTAAAGAAGTGTGTTTCTGGTGTGAGGGAAAGATCCCCTTGTTCAGGTCCCAAATAACCCAGCATTAAGGGAACAGTGGATGCAGTTTGTTTTTCCGGAGTTCTGCAGGTGTGTGTGTGTTTGTTCCCGGTCATGAGTGGAAACCTCAGGCGGAGAGTGAAACTGCATCAGATGTGTGTGTTTTGTTGGCAATCGGCTCATAAGTGCATATAATGTGAACAACACCGACGTATAGTGTGTGTGTGTGTGTGTGTGTGTGTGTGTGTGTGTGTGTGTGTGTGTGTGTGTCTGTGTGTGTGTGTGTGTGTGTGTGTGTGTGTGTGTGTGTGTGCAGTGCTACTCTACAGATACTCAAGATTAACACGAGACTGGCAGAAACTAACCCTTTAAAACAGAAAGCCACTATTTTAGATTGCAATAATATTTCACAATATAACATTTTTTTCTGTATATTTGATCAAATGCAGTCTTGGTGAGCATGAGAGACTTCTTTCAAAAATGTTGTCCGGTACTGTATGCATGTATGAAACGTGTACATTCTTCAATATTAAGTGTCTCTAATGTTCTCCAGGTGTTGCTGGGCATCGCACACAAACACAAACCTCAGGTGACTGATGGAGTTTATAGTAATATGTTACCTTAGTATTTATCTCCTGGTCTGACATTTCTTACTGATCAGAATTTCTAAAATCCACTAACTCTTTGTGCATTGATCATTTCTGCAGATATCAGATCAGTGATTGACAAATATAAGGAGCTGATCTGCAGTGAGTATCAGTATGTGTGCAGAGTATAACTCACTGCCTGGTGAACAGGTGCTACTGTCTGAGCGCTTCATACAGCCGCTGATCATTCAGAAACACAGAGATCAGAAAGAGAGAGAAGAAGACATCCGCTCCAGTGGAGAGAGCGCCAGCTCCAGGAGCAGTGATCAATCTGTCCGTCTGAACCATCTGTTCGATCCAGATAACCACAGCATCAGCCCTAGAGCTGTTATACTGCAGGGGAACTCTGGGAACGGGAAATCCTTCACTGTGCAGAAGATCATGATGGACTGGGCATCTGGTGACCTCTACAAACAGCGGTTCGATATCGTGTTCCACTTAAAGTGTAAGGAAATAAATCGCATGTCTGGAGAAAAGAGTTTGGAGGAGATCTTGAGCTACAGCTGCAGTTTAACATCAGATCAGCTCTCACAGGTTTTACAGGAGACGCCAGAGAAGGTGCTTTTCATCGTTGACGGATTTGACGAGCTGAGACTCCCTCAGGACAATCATCCGAAGTCACCACTCACTGACCTGAATAAAAGAGCCCCACCTGAGGTCACTCTGTGTGCCCTGTTGAGGGGTCGGATCCTGCCAGAGTCCTTCCTGCTGGTCACCACCAGATCTACAGCTACAGACACACTGAGTAAACTGCTCAAAGTTCCTCAGAGATTCACTGAGATCATGGGGTTTTCAAGTGAAGGGGTTGAGAAGTACTTCCAGGATTCTTTCGGAATGAGGATTTCTTCAGGAAGGCTTATGAGTATGTGAAGGCAAATGAAACTCTCATCACCACCTGCTCCATCCCTGTTATCTGCTGGATCATCTGCACGGTTATGCGAGAGAGATTCAGTGACGGTTCAGATTTAACAAGCGGCCTTGAAACCACCACCTCCATCTACGCTGACTTTGTGTCCACTCTACTGGAGCATCACTGCCAGGGTTTGAGTCAGACCGTCCCGGCCCTGCTGAGGAGTCTGGGTCAGCTGGCAGCAAGAAAGATTCAAGGATGCTGGAACAGCAAGTGAAATTTGTTGGATGAGAAGATGGCGACCAAACAAGAAACGGTTGCTGACCTGGCTGGCAGTCCGTTCCTGAGTAAGTTCCTCTTTAAGAGGAGAATCCACCAGGAGATGATGTTCAGTTTCATGCATCTCAGCTTTCAGGAGTTCTTCACTGCTCTGTATTACGTCTCACTGGATGGAAAGGAGTTTGAGGAGAAATTCACAAACGTGTGTTTGAATGGACAATTTGCAGCCGTGGTGAAGTTTCTTTTTGGTCTAATGAATGAGGAAGTTAGACACACACTTAAGAGGAAACACGGTGTGTGTGTTCATCCGAACACACAGAACATTCTGAAAGACTGGCTCTTCCAACGCAGGGATTCTCTCGAGATTCTTCATCATCTCTTTGAGCTCCATGAAGAAAGCTTTGTGAAAGAAGTTCTGAATGAAAAGAGAGGTATTTCGTTTCAGTATAGACCTCTAAGAAGAATAGACTGCTGGGCGCTGCGGTACTGCGGTCAGTGCTGTCAGAGCATGAAAAAACTGAGTCTCTATAGATGGTATTTAACATCTGAAAAATTGTCTGTGATCCTGCCTGTACTCCACAAGTTTGAGAAATTACAGTAAGTATTCTGGTCAAAAACAAACCCTCAGTGAACTCAAAAAGTAGGTATAAAAAGTCGACAAATCCCTTAAAAATTTTGAGATGTAAAAAAATTCACGTAAGTAAAATCATGTCAGATCTTTTCCACCTTTAATTGTGAAAGTATGCAGCAAAAAATTGAGGGGGTGCATATGGGGAACACCTCCAGTGTGACTGGTGCCTGAATCACTATCGAATCACGTCAATCCTATTGACCGGCGACCGCGTCTGACGTCATCACCGTGCGACCAGGAATTATATAAGGGTGCCTTGCAAACATGACACCATCCTTTCGTCTTCAGGGACTGTTTGTACTGAGTCTAACTAGTATAATCTACATCAAGATGAAGTGCAGGGAGAAGATGCGCAGCTTCAGGAAGTGCGCTGACCCGTGTCCCAGGTTTTTAATGACTGAAGACACGCACACTCTCTGCGTATTCTGCCTGGGTGAAGAGCATGCACGGGAGGTTCTTGAGGGAGCCTCCTGCACGAATTGCGAGCATTTTCCAGTGAGAACACTCTGCTCTCATCTGGCTCTCTTCTCGAGAGAGGAGGGTCCAGCATCTGAGAATGACCACTCTCGTGCTGAGGCTGAGAGGTGTCCATTGTCCTAGGGTTCTCAGATGGACCTGGCCCATCGTCTGGAGAGAGGTGTAGTTTTCTTGGACGATCAGCCAGGTCGCGAGAGCCAGCTGTCGGGGGAGGAGTCGGATCGTCAGCTGCGGCTCTTCCACATGAGCAAGAGATGGCTGAGCAGGGTGGTGATGATTCGGCTGAGGCCGAACCCTCTCAGCCAGCCTGACCCGTGTATGGGGAGTTCTTGCAGGTTATGAAGCATGCCACCCACAAGCTGGAGTTGCAGTGGCAGTGTGTTAGGAGAGAGCCCGCATGTTTGAATCGTCTTGACAATCGGTTTCTCTCCGGGCATAGCCCCCAGCTCCTGGGAGCCTTCCATTCCTCCCGGATCTCCATGAGCAGATCTCGGGGGCATTGAAGAACCCATACTCGGCCGGAATTTTTCAATATCAGTGAAGTAACTTCGCTTCGAGTCTGGGTATGTGTCAATGCCACTATCGACACATACCCAGAGATGAACTATCTCACGTCCGGGAGGCCATCGACACTAAGAGCTCCCACCCTGTCGTCTAAAACGCTCAAGCCCACCTTGCGTCTTAACGGCAGGGCATACACGTCAGCGGCTCAGGCTGCGGTGGCTTTGCACACTATGGCGGTGTTGCAGGCCTACCAGGCCGACTTGCTGAAGGATCTCGATCAGGGGGAGGGCCTACACCCTGATGCAATGGCCGAGCTGCGTTGCACCATGGATTTAGCTCTCCGGGCCACCAAACAAACAGCGGTCACCATCGGCCGTTCGATGGCGGCTATGGTGGCCACGGAGAGACATCTGTGGTTAAACCTGGCAGACATCGGGGAGAAAGAGAAATCCTTTCTCCTCAATGCTCCGGTTTTGCCCTCTGAGGACTGGCGTCAGGGTCAGTGAGCCAGTGTCGCCTCTCGTGCGCCCCCTCCGTGGCGGAGCAGGGCGCAGAGCGCAGAGGTGGCGGGACTCCCGCAGCAGGAAGAGGACGGACGCCGGGGAGGTAACTTGGAACTAGCGTTGGGGATCATGCTGGGATAGGTCTCTACCCCCGAGGGCACACTAGACTCTAGCCTCGTCCTTTCCGCAGTTCCTTTTCCCGGGCGTGTCTTACACCAGGCTGGGCAGGGCCTATGATGAGCGGATGTGAGATTCTGATGGCCCGTCTGGCTTGGCATGTGAGAGCGCCCCCCTCAGGCCCCAGGTAGTAGTGCACCTAAGCATATGTGTTGTGAATAAAGCTTTTGGGTGATTATCTTTACGAGCCACAGGACAGATGGTAAGTCGCCTTGAGAGGGAAAATATTCATATATTTTGTATAAGACTTTATGCTTCCTGTAGAGGGCTTCGGGGATCGCTGGATCATCTGAGGATTTTTTGACTAGGGCTCTGTAGTTCCCTGGTAGCCACCTCAGGGTAGAACGTTAGCATCTCCTCTCAGTGTTGACTCAGAGAGTGTAGGTTTAGACTAACGCACAAACTGCAGTTAGATCTATGTCCAGCTCTGCAGGGCTAGGAGTTTTTCCCACCCGAGTGCCTCCTTTTATGTTTTGTTATGTTATGTACTCCTTTTACCCCATCGGGCCTCAGGTAAAGATCTATGTATGCAGATCGGCCTTTAAAAAAGCATCTGCTGGCCTAGGCTTTCTGAGATATCGGTGGTGTTTCACTAGGAAAATAGTGCTGTCGCCCCGGGCCCTTCACTAGGTGAATGTTGTTTTTTAGCGTCCCTAACATTAGCCTCCTCTCAGTTGAGAGTCGTCCGGCCAGGGCCTGTCCCCTTCTCTGCGTTCTGGGGTTTATTAGTAATGCAGGTTGGTGTTGAGCAGAATTGATAGCGACTTAGCCAGTGGTCGTGGGGCAGGGTCAGGTCATCGTTCGTTTATACATGAAGAGACTATGTTGCTAGGATGTTGTTTGGCCTCCACTGGGGTGGGTGGTAAGTAAGTTGGGGTGGGTGGTAAGTAATTCCCCTCGCTTAGAGGGTCCAGGGCGTTTTTTGGCAGAGTACACTGCTGTGGGCAATGTAATTAGGTTCCAGGCTCGTAGGCACTGCCGGTGAGGCTGCTCCGTCACACAGTAGGCCTCAGGAGGCCTCTGGGATGGATCGGCCCCAGGATGGGGCTTATTAAGGCCAGGCAGTCTGGACAGTAGACTCCAGGACAGGCAGTAGGCCTCAGCATGCCTCCTTGCGAATGGGTCCGGACGTTGGGGGGGCAAGCATAACAGCTGCAACTAGGTAGCCAGCCTTGAGAGGCCTCCTGCGGATGTCCCCATGTGTATTTTGATGTGAGCATACTCCCCAATGATGTCAGCTTCAGTAGCAGAAAACCTTAGACCCTACACTGGCCCCAGGTAGTAATGGGATGTCCATCCTCGTCAGCCAGCAGAGAAGCTACTGTCGGTCCAGGGTCATAGCAGCCAGTTTCTCAAACCTGCCATAAGGAAGCCACCCCTGCAGGCCTGCTATCAGGTAGTAGGCCCCTCCAGGCCTCCCTGTAGGCTTGCTATCGGGTAGTAGGCCTCACCAAACCTCGTCTGGATGCAAGTTCCTGGACCTCAGCCACCTTAACAGCAAGCATAAATTGCTAGCAGGAAGCAGGCCTCACCAGGCCTCTCTGTAAGTGAGCTCCCGGATCAAGATGCTCTGGCAGCGGGCACGTGTGGCTATCAGGTAGTAGGCCTCACCAGGCCTCCCTGAAGACTTGCCATTGGGTAGCAGGCCTCACCAGGCCTCCCCTGAGGGTGCGTCCCTAGGTTGGAACAAGTTCCCGGTTTCCAGCTACCTCGACAGATGGCTCGTCTGCTATCATATAGTAGGCCCCTCCAGGCCTCCCTGAGGGAACGAGTTCCTGGGTCAGGAACTAATAACTGGCATTACGCTGACAGCTAGTGGGGACCTGCTGCAGCATCTGAAGGCGGTCTCACACCCTAGTGCAACGAAGCATCGCTTTCAGCTACTCGGTCCCTACAGGAAGGGACCTGCTCATTTTCAGCCTACAGCTTGGTTTACCTACCGGGCAGGTTTTGAGCTCCCCTCATTTGAGGGTCGTCTATGAGCCTGAAGCCACCTGAGTCTGATCAGACGGTCGTAGGCCCCTCGAGAGGCTGTCCAATTAGATCAGTCCATAGGCCTGTCTGGCCTCCTGAGCACCTCTGTAAAATAAGTGCTCGGTAGATCCTAGGATCGAGCAGGTGAACTCCCCTCGCTGACAAGTGTCAGATAGCCCTATGCTGAGTATTGCTCTCCGTCTCTGAGATCCGGTGTGAGGAGGACCCTGCCAGTTCGCAGTCCCTCAGTCTGCATGCCTCATCAGAAGGCGATTGTCAAGAGGATCTGTTTTCAAACAGACAGGGTAAGCCAAGCCAAAGTGTCCAACAGAAGCGACACCAAGTCAGGCCTCCCTGGTGGCATTTGGTGAAGTTTCCCGAATAGTGACTGGCTGGGGCACCCTCGGGTCCCCTAGCCACATTCCCTTAAAGGGATCCCTTCTGTTGAAGTAGTTGGTCCCAGGCCTTTGAGCAGCCTGGGTTATGAGACCTCAAGTTCATTTAGGGTCAGGGTCAGCTCTCCCGTCTCTGCAGGACGTCTACACCAAACGCTGCAAAGGTAGAGCTACCAAGATCATCAAGGACTCTAATCACCCTGCAAACCCTCATTTCACGCTGCTACCATCTGGTAAGCGCTTCCGAAGCCTGATGGCCAAACCTGAGAGACTCAGGAGGAGCTTCTTCCCCCAGGCCATCAGACTCCTGAACTCAGTCACTTAACATCACGTGACTTCACGTCAGGATAAACATCGATACACTGACATTGCACTGCACTTTCTGTTCTCGTTGTTACTGTGTAACAACCTGTCATAAACCTGTTTGCACATTATACTCTTATACATTTGTTAACCACATATTTATAAGTCTACAGTTTACTCACTGCAAAGTCTACTTCAATTATTTTTATTCCACTTTATCCTTATTTGTTACCTTTTTTTTTTCTTGACTTGATTATTTATAATTCTACAGATATAGACATATATATATATATATATATATATATATATATATATATATATATATATATATATATATATATATATATATAGTTTTTTTTTATATCCTATTTCTATTATAATTTCTTCCTTGTGTTTTTAACTGTGAATTTGCACTGTCCATGGAGCGGACCTGTTTACATTTCACTGCCGGTTGTATATTCTGTATATAACTGTGTATGTGACAAATAAAACTCTTGAATCTTGAATCTTGAATCTTGAATCTTTAGGTCCTTTCTTAGGCAGATAGCTTGGGCTATACTGTAGGGAATGCTGTCACTGACAGCCTAGTGTGACCAGAGGGGGAGTGGTTCAGGCATTTCAGTTGAATTCAGTGGGCATGCACTCCCCTCAGCATGGTGTATTGGGTATATTGTTCCCCATATGCATTCTTGACGCACTGCAAGTTCCCTTTCAAAATGGAACGTCTCGGGTTACGTATGTAACCTCTGTTCCCTGAGAACAGGGAACGAGACACTGCGTCTCGTTGCCATTCCTCGGGGCCTGCCTGCCTGTTTGCAAGACGCCCTTATATACTTCCTGGTCGCACGGTGATGATGTCAGAGGCTGTCGCCGGTCAATAGGATTGACGTGATTCGATAGTAATTCAGGCACCAGCACGCTGGAGGCATTCCCCATATGTGTTTTCAGGGAACAGAGGTTAAATACGTAACTCAAGACCTTCCAGTGAAAGGAACTCTTAAGGAACAATTTCATGCTCCCAACTTTGTGGGAACAGTTTGGGGACGGCCCCTTCCTGTTCCAACATGACTGTGCTCCAGTGCACAAAGCGTCGGTCCAGAAAGGCATGGATGAGCGAGTTTGGTGTGGAGGAACTTGACTGGCCTGCACAGAGTCCTGACCTCATCCCGATAGAACACCTTTGGGATGAATTAGAGCGGAGACTGCGAGCCAGGCCTTCTCGTCCAACATCAGTGCCTGACCTCACAAATGCACTTCTAGAAGAATGGTCAAAAATTCCCATAAACACACTCCTAAACCTTGTGGAAAGCCTTCCCAGAAGAGCTGAAGCTGTTAGAGCTGCAAAGGGTGGGCTGACTCCATATTAAACCATATGGATTAAGAATGGGATGCCATTAAAGTTCATGTGCGTGTAAAGGCAGGCAATATAGTGTATGTTTAAAATTAACCAATAATATTCAGACTCTTACTGAATAGCGTCAAAGTTGCATCAAAGGTGCATCAAAGGTGGGAAAAGATCTGACATGATTTTAAGTGCTTTAACAAAAAAATATGTAATTGTTACAGGGGGTGTGGAATTTTATACCCACTGTGATCAGTTGAGGTTATTGGCACCTCTGGTAAATATGATCAAAGATGGCTGTGAAAATAAATCTGCATTGTTTATCCTTTTGATCTTTCATAAAAAAAATTCTAAAATCAAACCTTTTTGAGTAAAAGAATGGAAATTAGGTAATGGTGGGGTAAATCTCATTATGAAATAAATGCTTTTCCCTGAAACACATCGGTCACAATTATTGGCACACCTAATATTTTATAGTAAAATATCTCTTAAGTATATTCCCATTAATATTCCATTAATATTTTATTTATATAATTTTTTAGCACACCAGGGTGACAATGAGCATGAAACTGTCCAGCCATGACTTCCTGTCCCACAGGAGTATAAATATGAGGAAACGCATCATCATCACAATCCTCCCCGCTCATCCAGAAACTAATTCCAGCATTTTCAGTGGTCAGACAACTTCTTAATTCTTCTGCAGTTTTGTGTCTTTTTTTCACCACCTGGTTTTGTCTGACCCTGCTGACCCAATGAGCATTTCACTGTCCAGTGGTCATGCCTGAACTGCAATGTCTAGTATTGCATTACTATTGTCTCCTCCTTATGGGCATTTAATAATTTTTGACTTTTCAGTCTGAGTTAAATCTCTTTTTGCCTAATAATTCTACACACCTGAATATAAGGTGTTTTTCATTTCCAGCCTTCATGAACAATTATATAACATGATTAAATACATAATGAATAGTAGTTATTAAGATTAATGTGGCTTGGAATTGGTAAAATTTGCCTGAACAAAAAATATAATCAGAAAATCAATGTGCCTAATAATTCAGTACATTGCTGGATCTTTAATGTTGAAGCCCTGTTTTTTTGGTGGAGGTCCTGGACTTCTTCAGACACCGGGCATCATGGATTCTAGCAAACACCAGCAGATAAAACATCAAAACCTGCTAGAAATCTTATACTGGGCCGTGGTTGGCTCTTCCATCAGGACAATGATCCAAAACAAAAATCTAAATCAACACAGAAATGTGTGACTGAGCACAGAATGAAGTCCCAGTCCCTGACCCGAACCCTATAGAGAACTGAAGAGAAGAGCTGGAGTCTGACGGATCTGGAGCGATTCTGTGTGGAGGAATGATCTCTGATCTCTGATCAGGCATTACAGGAGAAAACTAACGCTGCAAACAGTCTTTAATAAAAGGATGCCAATAATTGTGGCCAATGTGTTTTGGAGAAAATGTATTTTTTGGAATAAAAGAAATTTTTTGTGAAAAAAATGTATTGTGATTTACTGTGATTTATTTTCACAGTCATCTTTGATCATATTTACCAAGCATGCCAATAACTCTGACTATGACTGTACCTTCCCACTTTTGACATTTCAACCTATATCAGAAAAAAAGCTGTTAAAGGATGAGTTCACTTCAAAATTAACATCTCCTGATTATTTCCTCACCCCATCTCATCCAGGTTTTTTGAGGAAAACATTCCAGGATCTTTCTCCACATAATGGACTTCAATGGGAACCAACGGCTGAAGGTCCAAATAAATGCAGTTTCAGAGGAAGGGCTTCAGAGGCTCTGACCGATCCCAGAGGAATAGGGTCTGATCCAGACAAACCATCAGACACATTTACAACACAAATAAACATTTATACACTTTTTAGCCTAAACATCCTTTAGCAGAAAAAGGTATAACGAAGATGTCGGATGATGTTGAAGTTGGAGATGGAGTGTTTGTGGTTAAAGGTGTTTGTATTAGTCTTCACATGAGCGCTTGAGCCGTAGGGGAGAGCGGGCTCAACCTAACACTTTTTGACTTTCTCCGTTCGTGCAAATCCACTTGGGGTTCAGAGTATTTATTTTTTCCCACATTAATTTCCCACCTGTCTAGTACAATTATGTGGTTTTGTTTCATTAATACAGTATTTACTTTTGTCTTGATTTACCCGAAAGAATGGAAGTGAAATGTGACAACATGCCCCATAGGTGAAGTTCATTATAACATGAGTATATGACAACTTAAAATGAGAATCTGATAGAATTATACAATTTTTTTAAACTAAAACTAAAATATTTTGTCAATAAAATACAATTATTAATTTTTTCAAATAAAAATAATGGCATTTTTTTAATCATTGAAAATATACTAATTATTACAGAGCCCCGCACATGACATGCAAGAAAAAAAAAAGTTAATCATGCGCACGTTTTACTAATTCGTTCCCTCAAATTGCTAAATTGTGCGCATGATTTAGCTTACTAGTTTTTACTGCATGTCATGTGCGGGGCTCCGTAATTTTTGAGTTTAACAACAAACACACTTCAAAACACAGCTATACAGCATAGATCAAAACATAATAATAATTAAAGCTGCAAGCAGCAATGAAAGGGCCCTTGCACCCGGGACCACCGCCACCCGGGGGCCTCAGGAAAACAGTGAATAGTGAGCAAGATGCATTTAAGCGGATAAATATAGGAGAAATACAGCAAAGTCACTTTGATGTGCCATACTTCCTGCTGCCAGCAGGTGGCGCTATGAATAACTGAATATTGGCATGTAGACTTCAGGTCAGGACTCTTATCAAACATGTGAAGTCTGGGGCAGATCGGACATTGTATGCCTGAGTTACAACAGCTTCCTGTGTCATGGCGAAACATCAGACTTTGTCAAGCCGTCACGGACACACCCGTCAGGGAAAACTCAAGATCTTCACAATTTAACATCACCAAGGCCTTTAGATTAGACTGACCAAATATGATGTTTATCTGGTTAAATCAGCATGAGTTAATCACAGTGTAAAACATGGCCACCATTGTAAATGTCTGATGGTTTGTCTGGATCAGATCCTATTCCTCTGGGATCGGTCAGAGCCTCTGAAGCCCTTCCTTTGAAATTGCATTGATTTGGACCTTCAGCCGTTGGTTCCCATTGAAGTCCATTATGTGGAGAAAAATCCTGGAATGTTTTCCTCAAAAAACTTAATTTCTTTTCCACTGAAGAAAGAAAGACATGAACATCTTGGATGAGATGAGATGGAAATCATCAGGAGATGTTCATTTAGAAGTGAACTCATCCTTTAAAGGATGATGTTTTATTTATTCATCTGACTCCATTCATCCGATTCAATGATTGTTGTTTGTATATAAACTTTATTCTCCAGTCAAACAAGCGTGCAGCATCTTTAGATTTTCTATTGTCTGTAGAACTGAAAGCCGGAAGACAGAACACACCGAGCGCTGAAAGAGGCGGGGCTACATGAGGTCTATAAAATCAGCATGAAATATAGTCTTCATAACTGGCTATATTTGATTTGATTTAAAGGTTGAAAGCAGAATCATATTCTGATATGGTTGCTGTAATTCATGCTGTCTTGAGAGGACGGACACTGAGCTCACAGAGGTAATGTAGGCTCACACACACAATGCTCTTTCACTGGTTTCTGTTTTTCACTTTTATATCTCAGAGACTGATTTTCTCTTTATGCCTTTGCAGTGCTGAAATCAAGGGACCTGTGTTTAACCCTGGACTTCCTGGGTAAAGAAAAATGGCATAATTTAATCTTTGGAGATTCTCCTCATTTGCAGTGTCAGTGACAAGTGAAGCACCAGTTTTCTCTCTCAAGTTGTAAATGAGGTTTTGTTCAAAATATGAATTAAGGCTAACATTTGAGGTGTGTTTTAATGTAGAGAGATATTATAAATCAGGACACTATTGGGTAAAATAATGACATTCTCTTGATTCATGCTCGGGTAAAAGTGCAATAATTCTGATTCAATGCAAACAGAAATCTCTCAAAGGACAGCAGTCATTATCAGTAATCATGATTATAAGCTCAATACATTTTGATTATCAGTTTAACCATTTTGCAGTTTTCATTGACTACAACTAAAATCCCCAGACTAAAGAATAAAACTCGACTAAATACACAAAAGCAGATTAAATGAACACTAGATCATAGAGGTCATTTCTTTATTATACCAGGCTCACATGAACAAAACCCTTCTCTGTTTGTTTTTGACTTTTATATTTAGGGGTTCAAGCCCATAAGGGCTGAAACCCTATTGTAATTTATATTTATGTCTGTCTTTGCAGCGGAGGGATTGAGAGACTTATCAGCCATTCATCAGTGAATGTGTCAATCAGTAAAGAACTGTCCAGGTAAAGAAAAATTCCCCTTTTCAAGCAGAACAAATTTAAACTTTCATAATTCTACATTTAAATATAAATTACATATATCAGGCCTATATTATATTAAATATTGTGGCGGGAGAAAAAAGGGCCAGACTCAATGCGTGGTGAAATTACCCCGAAGGGGCCTTTATTGAGTAACAAAGATTGAAATTGGTGCAGATGTTCCCAAGTGCCGGGAAACTGGTGCTTCAGTGCAGAAGTGAATGTGTGGCAATTTGCTGACGAACTGCAGCCGAATTTCCTTAACGGTCACTGGAGCCTACAGAAGAAAAGAACCAGAGAAAGTGTTAGTCTCGTCTTGGGAGATCTGGTCTCCCCCTAAGCTGCTTTCTGTTGTGCTTATATCCTCCTCTACTGATGGCTCTCAGGCGGCTCTCATTCCCCAACTCCGCCTCTTAGTAATTGGATCCACTCCATTTCCATGACAACGCTGACAAGTGCTTTGAGAGCTTGGCTGCTCCTCTCCTTAATGGACTTGAGACAGTACTGCACCCACTCCTATGTCAGATGCATCTGTCTGTAAGATAAAGGGGCAGCTGTAGTCCGGGGCATGCAGCACTGGCGAAGCGGTGAGTGCCACTTTGAGTTCCTGGAATGCTTGTTCTGCCTCTTTTGTCCATTGTACCTTCTCCGGCTTCCCCTTCTTCGTCAGGTCTGAGAGGACAGGCTATAGAGAAGTTAGGACTGAAGCACCGGTAATAGCCCGCCAACCCGAGAAAAGCACATACCTGGGTCTTGGTAGTAGGTGGTTTATACTGCCTTACTGCTTCAAACTTCTGTTCTTGTGGCTTGATAAGGCCTCTGCCATTCCTGTATCCCAGATACTGTGCTTCTGATAGGCCCAGGTGACATTTCTTTGGGTTAGCAGTAAGCTCTCCGTAGTTCCCTTAGGAATTTCTCTAACCACTCAAGGTGGTCCTCCCAACGTTCCGAATGAATTACCACATCAATGTAGGCTGCAGCATAAGCCCGGTGCGGCCGTAGTAAGATGTCCATGAGCCTTTGGAACGTTGCTGCTGCCCCATGCAGGCCGAAGGGAGAACCCGATAATGCCAGTGCCCCCCTCTGGCATCCTTAGACAATGGCACTTGCCAATAACCTTTAGTGAGGTAGAGTGTTGAAATGTAGTGGGCTTTACCAAGGCGTTCGACCAGCTCGTCCACTTGGGGCATGGGGTAGCTATCGAATTGGGACACCTTATTCAGTTTTTGGAAGTCGTTACAGAACCGGTGGGTCCCATCTTTCTTGGGCACCATAACTAAAGGGCTGGATCACGGACTTTGGGATTCCTCAATTACCCCCAAATAAAGCATCCGTTGCACTTCCTCCTCTATAGCCTGTCGTCGTCCGGTCTGGGGTCTCTGAAAACACATCTGAATAGCTGCTTACCAGGGCCTCCAGTTCTTTCTTCTGGGCTGCTGAAAGCTGGGCTCCCAGATCCACCACAGCCCGTTCCTTTACAACTAGTGCCGCCACTTGGTTGGCTGGCTCAACCCACCTCTTCAGCAAGTTAATGTGGTAGATCTGTTCACCATGTCGCCATCCCAGCTGGCGAACTTGATAATTGACCAGCCCCGCTCTCTCAGACACAGTATATGGCCCCTACCAGGATGCAAGAAATTTACAAGCAGCATTTGGGATTAGCACCAATACTTTGTCACCTGGATGAATCTCACGAGTTTGAGTGGGACGGTTGTACACTCGCTGCTGGGCACGTTGGGACTCTGTAAGATGCTCTTTTACCAGAGGCATCACTCTGTTTATCCTCGCCTTCATCTCCTGTACATGTTCAATCAGAGTTCGATGTGGGGATGGTTGGCCCTCCCAGGCTTCTTTGGCCACATCTATCACCCCTCGTGGTTGTCACCCAAAAAGTAGCTCAAAGGGGGCGAGTCTGGTAGAAGCCTGTGGTACCTCCCGGACCCCAAACAGCACATAGGGAATCATGAGGTCCCAATCGCACCCATCTTCAGCTACCACTCGCTTCAGCATTCTCAAGAGTCTGATTGAAACGTTCGACCAATCCATCTGTCTGGGGGTGGTAGACTGAGGTATGGAGTTGTTTTACCTTTAACAACTTGCACAAGTCCGCCATAAGCCAGGAGACAAACAGAGTACCCTGGTCGGTCAATATCTCCTTGGGGATGCCCACCTGGCTAAACAGGAGGAACAACTTTTTTGGTGATGTTCTTGGAGGTGGCCTTCCGGAGTGGAACGGCCTCAGGATACCGGGTGGCATAATCCATTATGACCAAGATGTGTTCGTGACCCCAAGCTGATTTCACAACGGCCTCACAAGGTCCATCCCGATGCATTCAAAGGGCACCTCTATGATGGACAGTGGGATCAGGGGGATGGGGTGGTGGTTTCTGTGGGGATGTGCGTTGACACACTTTGCAACTTCTACAGAAATGCCTCACCTCTGCATTTATTCCTGGCAAGTGGAACTGATCCCTGATCTGCTGGAGAGTATTCTTGGGTCCCAGATGCCCTGCCAACGGATGAGCGTGTACCAGGGTCAGAACCATTTCTATCTTGGTATGGGGCACCACCACCGCTTGCATCAACTCACCCAATGATTCTGGATTTCGCATCCCCACAGCCTTCCGGTGTACTCGGGGAAGAGATCAAAGCAGCTTGTCTACAGTGGGTTGGCCAGTAAGAAGCCTTAGATGGGCTAGCCTGGAGAGTTGGGCTGCCTGTACTCGAACCGGGACACGAGGGTCATATGCCCACTCGAAGAAACGCTGTCCTGCGCACACAGGTGAAAGCCCCACCCGAGCCAATATCTCCTGTTTTAACGCTGCATAATCAGTGACCGAAGTGGGGGATAATGAATAATAGGCACGCTGCGCTTCCCAAGTTAGAAAGTCCGCAACAATGCCAGCCCACTCGGCCACAATTTCAAATGTGTGGAGGTAGGCCTCTACATCATCAAGATCTGTCAATTTGGTGAGCAGTTGGTTAGCTGTGGTTCGTGGACTGGGTAGTGGAGCTTGCATGGCCGCCCCTAGGCGGAGCTGTTCAAACACATTCTCTGCCCTTTCCTGACATGCAGCTAACTCTTCTGAAAACCTCTGCTGGCGGAGTGAGACTTCAGTCAGTCTGCGCAAGATTTCCTCCATGTTGTACCAGGGAGAGAACGAGAGAGAGCCGGATCTGTAAGGAGACGGCAGTTGTGGCGGGAGAAAAGAGGGCCAGACACAATGCGTGGTGAAATTACCCTGAAGGGGCCTTTATTGATTAACAAAGATTGAAATTGGTGCAGATGTTCCCAAGTGCCGGGAAACTTGTGCTTCAGTGCAGAAGTGAATGTGTGGCAATTTGCTGACGAACTGCAGCCGAATTTCCTTAACAGTCACTGGAGCCTACAGAAGAAAAGAACCAGAGAAAGTGTTAGTCTCATCTTGGGAGATCTGGTCTCCCCCTAAGCTGCTTTCTGCTGTGCTTATATCCTCCTCTACTGGTGGCTCTCAGGCGGCTCTCATTCCCCAACTCCGCATCCTGGCAATTAGAGCCACTCCATTTCCATGACAACGCTGACAAGTGCTTTGAGAGCTTGCCACAATATCATATATTATATAATATTTTATGTAATTAAATACATATAAATTAGTATTAAGCTGCTTAATTAATCTTGCTATTTTTTACTGATAATGATATAATGATATTTTTATTTTATTTTATTTTTTTTACAGAAAATGATGCAATAATAGCTGGTGCCAGAGAATTGTGATATAAACTACTAACTCTGTCCTTAATTGCTTTTTAGCGTCAATATAGATATAGGCAGAGCCAATATGAGTGAAGTCACTGTCACGTTTCCACAATACAGTATAATTAACTTTGACTGGACAAACGTCTTTCAAGAAATTCAAGCTTGGAAAGATGATAAGAACGGAGATATGCCAATATTTTCCCTGCAATCTTTGCCTGGATTGAAGAAGATGGAGCTGTCAATGTTCACTCTGACTGAACATTGTATTACTCAAATGATCTCTTTCAGCGAAAACTGCCCCAGTCTAAGAGAACTCAGGTACGACATGATCTCATGAAATCACTAGTGCATGCACATATTATCTCATGCTAAGTTAAAGAAGAAATTACTAAACAAAGGACTGGTCAGAAATACATGGGCCCTCATCAGATTTATGTCGATTCATAAGTGCAATATTACACAGTGGAACAGAAGTCTGGAAAGAATGCACTGTAAATGTTAATACAGTGTAAACGATGCAAACATGAGTTGACTGTATAAATGAGTGAATATGTTCATACTGTAGGATAAAGTGTGGAGATGTGCCAGAGGAGGGACTCAGGCTTTTGCAGAAAACACACACAAGGCCAGACTGTACACTGACATTTGAAAGGTTAGTATTGCTTTAAGGTTTATAAATATCTCATCTCAGTTTTATTTGATATGTTTGCTCCTAATTTGGAGGAACAGCAATCAGTGCATCATGATGTAATATTAATATATATTTGATATTGTTTGATTTTCCACTGACATACAAAAGCAGAGGATATACAGTGGGTACAGAAAGTATTCAGACCCCCTAACATTTTTCACTCTTTGTTATATTGCAGCCATTTGCTAAAATCATTTAAGTTAATTCTTTTCTCATTAATGTACACACAGCACCCCATATTGACAGAAAAACACAGAATTGTTGACATTTTTGCAGATTTATTAAAAAAGAAAAACTGAAATATCACATGGTCCTAAGTATTCAGACCCTTTGCTGTGACACTCATAAATTTAACTCAGGTGCTTTCCATTTCTTCTGATCATCCTTGAGATGGTTCTACACCTTCATTTGAGTCCAGCTGTGTTTGATTATACTGATTGGACTTGATTAGGAAAGCCACACACCTGTCTATATAAGACCTTACAGCTCACAGTGCATGTCAGAGCAAATGAGAATCATGAGGTCAAAGGAACTGCCTGGAGAGCTCAGAGACAGAATTGTGGCAAGGCACAGATCTGGCCAAGGTTACAAAAAAAATTCTGCTGCACTTAAGGTTATTAAGAGCACAGTGGCCTCCATAATCCTTAAATGGAAGATGTTTGGGATGACCAGAACCCTTCCTAGAGCTGGCCGTCCGGCCAAACTGAGCTATCGGGGGAGAAGAGCCTTAGTGAGAGAGGTAAAGAAGAACCCAAAGATCACTGTGGCTGAGCTCCAGAGATGCAGACAGGAGATGGGAGAAAGTTGTAGCAGCCCATCACTGCAGCCCTCCACCAGTCGGGGCTTTATGGCAGAGTGGCGCGACGGAAGCCTCTCCTCAGTACAAGACACATGAAAGCCTGCATGGAGTTTGTTAAAAAACACCTGAAGAACTCCAAGATGGTGAGAAATAAGGTTCTCTGGTCTGATGAGACCAAGATAGAACTTTTTGGCCTTAATTCTAAGCGGTATGCGTGGAGAAAACCAGGCACTGCTCATCACCTGTCCAATACAGTCCTAACAGTGAAGCATGATGGTGGCAGCATCATGCTGTGGGGGAGTTTTCCAGCTGCAGGGACAGGACGACTGGTTGCAATCGAGGGAAAGATGAATGCGGCCAAGTACAGGGATATCCTGGATGAAAACCTTCTCCAGAGTGCTCAAATCCTCAGACCAGGCCTAAGGTTCACCTTCCAACAAGACAATGACCCCAAGCACACAGCTAAAACAACGAAGGAGTGGCTTCACAACAACTCCGTGACTGTTCTTGAATGGCCCAGCCAGAGCCCTGACTTAAACCCAATTGAGCATCTCTGGAGAGACCTGAAAATGGCTGTTCACCAACGTTTACCATCCAACCTGACAGAACTGGAGAGGTTTTTTCCTTTTTAATAAATCTGCAAAAATGTCAATAATTCTGTGTTTTTCTGTCAATATGGGGTGCTGTGTGTACATTAATGAGAAAAAAAATGAACTTAAATGATTTTAGCAAATGGCTGCAATATAACAAAGAGTGAAAAATTTAAGGGGGTCTGAATACTTTCCGTACCCACTGTAAAAGCATCTGTGAAACATCATTTAGTCCATGGGCATCAGAAACAAAAAAACAGAAGTGTGTGTGTGTGTGGGTCCTCCCCCAAATTATTTTTACCAGAGTAGATTTTTCCTACGGAAACTTGTTTTCCGACACAAAATAAAAAAAAAGCTTAAAATCACTTTATATCCACCTATAAGACTTTATATCACGCAATTCTGAAATAAAAAGTAGCAATTATCTTTTAAAATGTTGTATTTTGTGGCGGAAAACAAGTTTCCATCATTTCCTGTATTCTGGTGCCTTTTAATTAAACCATTGCTTTTATAGCCTAAAGCAGTTCCCAAATACCTGGCACAAAATTAACACCACAACAAAAGTCACAAATACAGTATCCTGTCCCCTAACTCTAAACCTGCCCATCACAGAATAATTCTGTGTGATTTATAAGCTCGGTTCCTTGTGGGCAACAAAACAAGCTCAACATTAGCTGGTATTACGAACTTTGTGGACACACACACACACACACACACACACACACCTGATATATACACTCACCTAAAGGATTATTAGGAACACCATACTAATACTGTGTTTGACCCCCTTTCGCCTTCAGAACTGCCTTAATTCTACGTGGCATTGATTCAACAAGGTGCTGAAAGCATTCTTTAGAAATGTTGGCCCATATTGATAGGATAGCATCTTGCAGTTGATGGAGATTTGTGGGATGCACATCCAGGGCACGAAGCTCCCGTTCCACCACATCCCAAAGATGCTCTATTGGGTTGAGATCTGGTGACTGTGGGGGCCATTTTAGTACAGTGAACTCATTGTCATGTTCAAGAAACCAATTTGAAATGATTCGAGCTTTGTGACATGGTGCATTATCCTGCTGGAAGTAGCCATCAGAGAATGGGTACATGGTGGTCATAAAGGGATGGACATGGTCAGAAACAATGCTCAGGTAGGCCGTGGCATTTAAACGATGCCCAATTGGCACTAAGGGGCCTAAAGTGTGCCAAGAAAACATCCCCCACACCATTACACCACCACCACCAGCCTGCACAATGGTAACAAGGCATGATGGATCCATGTTCTCATTCTGTTTACGCCAAATTCTGACTCTACCATCTGAATGTCTCAACAGAAATCGAGACTCATCAGACCAGGCGACATTTTTCCAGTCTTCAACTGCTTCAGTCGGCCCATTCTCCTCTGACCTCTAGCATCAACAAGGCATTTTCGCCCACAGGACTGCCGCATACTGGATGTTTTTCCCTTTTCACACCATTCTTTGTAAACCCTAGACATGGTTGTGCGTGAAAATCCCAGTAACTGAGCAGATTGTGAAATACTCAGACCGGCCCGTCTGGCACCAACAACCATGCCACGCTCAAAATTGCTTAAATCACCTTTCTTTCCCATTCTGACATTCAGTTTGGAGTTCAGGAGATTGTCTTGACCAGGACCACACCCCTAAATGCATTGAAGCAACTGCCATGTGATTGGTTGATTAGATAATTGCATTAATGAGAAATTGAACAGGTGTTCCTAATAATCCTTTAGGTGAGTGTATATATACTGTACTGTACTGTAAAAGATACTCCTCATAAAATACATCAGCACATCTCTGTGTTATTTGCTACAAACAGCCGTTTTTACTCCACCGAACATGGGACAATTCATCAGATAATCTCTCTGAATGCTGGGGTCTTTTCCATGGAGGAGTTGTTACCGTAAGTTGACCGTCTCCACACACACACCTGCTGATTTTCTTGCAGTCCATTTCCTCAGAAACACTTGTGTAAAGATTCAGTGAAGTCAGTGTTATATTTGAATGAATAGGGTTTTGTGTATATATGGAAATCTTTTAAAAGCATGTGTTTAATTAGATTTTAATTAGGAATGTCAATCAATTAATCATGATTTATCGCATCCAAAATAAAAATTAATGTTTACATAATATGAAAATCCCAAATTCAGTATCTCAGAAAATGAGAATATTGTGAAAGGTTGAATATTGAAGACCCCTGGTGCCACACTCTAATCAGCTGATGAACTCAAAACACCTGCAAAGGCCTTTAAATGCTCTCTCAGTCTAGTTCTGTAGGCTACACAATCATGGGGAAGACTGCTGACCTGACCGCTGTCCAAAAGACAACCATTGACACCTTGCACAAGGAGGGCAAGACACAAAAGGTCATTGCAAAAGAGGCTGGCTGTTCACAGAGCTCTGTGTCCAAGCACATTAATAGAGAGGCGAAGGGAAGGAAAAGATGTGGTAGAAAAAAGTGTCCAAGCAATAGGGATAACCGCACCCTGGAGAGGACTGTGAAACAAAACCCATTCAAAAATGTGAGAGAGATTCAGTGGACTGCAGCTGGAGTCAGAGCTTCAAGAACCACTAATTCTTGAATTTTAATTTTCTTTAATTTAAAGAAAAGTTTTTTTTTTTTTGTGAAGAAAGGTGGTGCACGGAAGAGTGGAGGAGCTAGATGTGCTGGAGAAAAAATACGGAGAGGAGGGGAAGAGAAAAGTTTTAGTTTTTCTTGTGACTCCGTCGATTCTAGGTGAACAGCACTTTGACAAGTGTCGAGGTGAGCTGATGAGAAGCTGGACCGAGCTTGTGATGTTGTGAGTTTCAGCCGAACGTGATCGCTGACGCTGAAGAACTGAACTGCACGTGTGTGTGTGTGTGTGTGTGTGTGTGTGTGTGTGTGTGTGTGTGTGTGTGTGTGTGTGTTATGAAGAGGGGTCACTCGTCGTGCTGGGTGAGACAGTCCGATGGCCCGAGTGTTTGTCTCCGATTTAAGGGAGCTGAGGCACTGTGAGTTTTCTCCATTGTTTGTTTAACATTAGTTGTTTTTTGTTGTTGTTTTTGCTTTGGAATAAAGCTGATGCAAATTGAGTGATTTTTGCTTCTGTTGTTTCGAGAAAAATCCTCACTCGCCATTTTTGACACATTAGCGAATTCTTTGAAACTCTTCATTGACAGTATTTTTATTCTTATTTTGAGTACTTCAGCCATTGCCCCTGGGAATAATTTTTCTTCTTTTCTATATTTTCTCTATAATTAATGTTTGGACACTTAACAGTGTTTTCTTTTTATTATTTTTGAATAAACCTTCTGCATACTTTCTGAGCTGGTAACAGTTTTGTTTTGAGCAAATCTGCATTACAAGATTCAAGATTCAAGAGTTTTATTTGTCACATACACAGTTATATACAGAATATACAACCGGCAGTGAAATGTAAACAGGTCCGCTCCATGGACAGTGCAAATTCACAGTTAAAAACACAAGGAAGAAATTATAATAGAAATAGGATATAAAAAAGTACTATCTATATATATATATATATATGTCTATATCTGTAGAATTATAAATAATCAAGTCAAGAGAAAAAAAGGTAACAAATAAGGATAAAGTGGAATAAAATAATTGAAGTAGACTTTGCAGTGAGTAAACTGTAGACTTATAAATATGTGGTTAACAAATGTATAAAGAGTATAATGTGCAAACAGGTTTATGACAGGTTGTTACACAGTAACAACGAGAACAGAAAGTGCAGTGCAATGTCAGTGTATCGATGTTTATCCTGAAGTGAAGTCACGTGATGTTAAGTGACTGAGTTCAGGAGTCTGATGGCCTGGGGAAGAAGCTCCTCCTGAGTCTCTCAGTTTTGGCCATCAGGCTTCGGAAGCGCTTACCAGATGGTAGCAGCGTGAAATGAGGGTTTGCAGGGTGATTAGAGTTAATCACCCTGCCAAACACACACCATTACTGTGTGTGTTTTGTTTTTTTTCCTGGAAAAGACTGCCTCGTCTATTGCAAGCGCCCACGTGGATGCTATTTTTCTTGCGTTTGAAAAAGGACTTTCTGTTTTTGAACAGGTTGCCGTTTGTTGATTAAATTACCCTGCCATATCTGGACACTCCAACACCAGCTCAGTTCTACGGTGAGGTAAAGTTAAACTCTGGGTTGTGAATCTCATTCCGGTATGTGGACTGACATGAAAAAATATCTGATATGGAATGTAACATCTATAATGAGTACCATCTGACCGTTCTATCAGAACCGTTGTTGTCTTCCTATTTCTGTTTTGTTTGAGCATAATCGAAGAAAAGAGACTGAACAAAGCTTTATTTCTTTTTGTCTGTACATTTTTGGTGAAACCATATGTGACGTGAAACAAGAGCTTATCTCGTGAATATTGTGTTTTTTTGTTTATTCTTTACTGAACGTTTAGGTAAATCATTCTAAGTCTACTGTCTCCTTGGAGTAGGGGCATTCCTCCTGTCTTGTAGGCTGGTAGTCGGGAAAAGGAAAATTAATTTAATCAAACTCTAAGAATCTACCGTGTACATTTTGAGTCTTGGAGCCTTCTCCTCACCAGTCATCATTAAAAGGAAAAAAAAAACATAAACAATCAAGACAGAGAAACATACTTAGACAATAAGTATAGGAATTAATTGTACTAGATCCTGGCATTTTCCTAGTCGTCCAAGGTAGAGCAAGAGAAAACACTTACCCCTACATTGTAGTGAAATTTCCCGCAACATATGCAAGACATGGGTTTCAGCTGTCACAGTCCTCGAGCCGAGCCACTCTTGAACAACAGACAGCGTCAGAAGCGTCTCGCCTGGGCTAAAGACAGAAAGGACTGGACCGCTGCTGAGTGCTCCAAAGTTATGTTCTCTGATGAAAGTCAATCAGGGTCCCAGAGTCTGGAGGAAGAGAGGAGAGGCACACGATCCACGGTGCTTGAGGTCCAGTGTAAAGTTTCCACAGTCAGTGATGGTTTGGGGTGCCATGTCATCTGCTGGTGTCGGTCCACTGTGTTTTCTGAGGTCCAAGGTCAACGCAGCCGTATACCAGGAAGTTTTAGAGCACTTCATGCTTCCTGCTGCTGACCAACTTTATGGAGATGCAGGTTTCATTTTCCAACAGGACTTTGCACCTGCACACAGTGCCAAAGCAACCAGTACCTGGTTTAAGGACCATGGTATCCCTGTTCTTAACTGGCCAGCAAACTCGCCTGACCTTAACCTCATAGAAAATCTATAGGCTATTGTGAAGAGGAAGATGCGATATGCCAGACCCAACAATGCAGAAGAGCTGAAGGCCACTCTCAGAGCGACCTGGGCTCTCATAACACCTGAGCAGTGCCACAGACTGATGGACTCCATGCCACGCCGCATCGCTGCAGTGATTCAGGCTAAAGGAGCCCCAGCTCAGTGTTGAGTGCTGGACATGCTCATACTTCTCATGCTCATACTTTTCTGTTTCTTTGTGTTGGTCTTGAGTAATATTCTTATTTTCTGAGATACTGAATTTGGGATTTTCCTTAGTTGTCAGCTATAATCATCAAAATTACAAGAAATAAACATTTGAAATATATCAGTCTGTGTGTAATGAATGAATATAATATACAAGTTTCATTTTTTTGAATGGAATTAGTGAAATAAATCAACTTTTTGATGATATTTAGTACACACGTGCACCGTACCGGAAGCCCTGTACCGAAACGGTTCGGTACCAGTACGTGTACCGTTACACCCCTAGTTCTTTGGGATGGGGGTGATGGTGGCGCCTTGGAAGGAAGGGACTTCACACAGCTCCAGTGATTTGTTGAAGATCTCTGTGACATAGAGACCTGCTGGTCCACACAGGACTTCAGACAGGCTAGGCCTGGTGTCTTCCTTGTCCTTTCCTGTTTCTAGAAGCCCTGACACACATCCTCGTCACACATCATAAGGGCAGGCCGGAGGGCGAGGGATGCTGGAGGATGAGTGTATAAAGAGAAGATCAGAGCAGGAGTGAGGCAGTCAAAGCTAGAGTCAAAGGATAAGTTCAAAATGAACATCTCCTGATGATTTCCTCATCCCATCTCATCCAAGATGTTCTCTTTCTTTCTTCAGTCGGAAAGGAAATGAAGTTTTTTGAGGAACACATTCCAGGATTTTTCTGCACATAATGGACTTCAATGGGAACCAACGGCTGAAGGTCCAGATCAATGCAGTTTCAGAGGAAGGGCTTCAGAGGCTCTGACCGATCCCAGAGGAATAGGGTCTGATCCAGACAAACCATCAGACATTTACAACACAAATAAACATTTATACACTTTTTAACCGGTGTATGATGTCATCACATCGGAAAGGTTGCTAGATAAATTTCATCCTGATCTCAAAATAACATTGCATGCGTTTATTTTTAGGCCCTTTATTCCATTTTAAGCCACAGACTGAAAACTAGGAGTGAACTGAGCGACTGTCCTCAGACCTGTGGATGGAGATTTGGAGCGTCATTTGAATTATCCTCTTTTCACTAAAACTGTTTTAATATGATGTATGTGTGTGTGTGTGTGTGTGTGTGTGTGTGTGTGTGTGTGTTAACTTTGTTTTGACAGTAGAAGATCTGATGTTCATAACTTATCTTATTAACTTACTTAAAAAAAAATAAGGTGATACTTTTATGCACCTAAACCTTGGTTTTGTATATCTACACTTGTTTAATATAATTCTCAGGATAAGCATGTTAAGTGTAAAACACAAATATATAATCTTGTTAAGATATAATATATATATAAGGGGTGTATTACATGTATGTGATGTGTAATTATGCGTTACAGCTTTAATCTGTTGCTTTGATTACAGTCTCACACAGAGAACATGACGTCACGAGGAGCGGGAACTGCTTATGTGTTCGTTAAAGATGAAGAATTGTAAAGTCTAATGTTTTAAGAGCAGCTTGAGAAGGAAAGTAGAACAGTGTTCAAGCGATTATTAGTTCACAAATAATGTGTTATGAATGCAGGTATGATTTAGGATTGCTGCATGTATGCCTAGAGATTTGACTTCTGTAGATGTTTCTTAGACTCTGGCTTTGTAAAAGACATTAAACTACAGCTTAGGTGAGGATTTAAGTTTATCTTAAGTTAAGCTTATCTTATCTGTAGTGCACTTATAATGTTAGTATGATTTTTACATCAATAATTATTTTGAAATAAAAGCATTTTTCCTACCCTGATTGTAACTCTTTGTTTGCTCACTAATGTATGTATGTGTATATATATACACCCCCATGATATATCATGTTTAAAGAACCATTTATACAGTAAAACATTATAAAAATGTGTACAGAATGTACATATCTGTTTCCCGTTAATGTATTGTATGTATAAACCTGAAGAGAAACATAAAATATAACAAATTAACTGTGATTAATCTCATGATTAGACGCGAATATTTAGAAAAGAGAATAAACTGTAATGTCAAACTGTAAATGTAATTATATATATTATAATTATATCAAGGACACTCAACAGAGGGAGAAAATAAAATAAAAAAGTATGCAAATGAATGAATTAATTAATGTTAAATATTTAGTTGGCTTGTGTACATTATCCCAAATGTTTCCAAGAATGTTTAAATCCAGAGAAATCATCAGTTTTAACCAGGACACGGCCCGTGTGTGCGTCGCCTATCAGTGACATCATCATCCCCGCGGTACCCTCCGGTGTTATTGGGTGTGTCTCATTCCGTTCCCGAGCTCGTGATTCAGTATATCGTGTACACGAGTTCGACCACTGACGAGTGGTCGACTAAAAGACGCTGGCTCACTTCACACTGGGACACTGATGACTCTATTCCCATCATTACTGGTATGTATGAACAACAGCACAGCTGATATCTTTCGGACGTTACTTGTAATGTTATTTAAAGTACATTATGATAAATACTTTGCTTATTACATATACGTGCAACATTTCAGCCGTAAATAATTTATAAATGTTAGCTAGTGTTCACTACCTGTCTAACAATGTACGTTTATGCTGAAATAAAATAATGGTTTCTGTTTTTAACAACACACATCGCGTGTCGTTATCGGTCATTATGAGTAGTGAGTTGAGTTTCGCGCTTCAGAGTTTGCGTTGAGGGAGCATAGTGAGCATCGATGCGCCCTGGGTTTTGCGGTGCATTGTGGGACTTTTTAAGGAGGAAATGTTTCAGTGCACTGGACGGATTCTGCGATTGAGACAGCCGTTAAAATGGCTGATCAGTGCCCTGACTACTGAACTAGGGAGCTGATTGAGACACGCCCATTGTGCCGTAACCATGGAAACACCAAAGACTCCTTAATATATGATGTGTTTTATTAGACAGGTGAGCAACTGTTTGGATCATTCATGAATTTGTTTTGAATAAGAGACCTCTAGCGGCTAAAAATCGGGGTCCACAGCTCCAGTTTGAAAACAAACACGTGCGTGACTTTTATTTTGAAATCTGCCGTATATGCCGCCATGTTCTTATGAGCGCGCGCTTCACACCGCAGCACGAGAGCCGCCATTACAGATCCCGCAGTCATGCGCGTGTGAGGCAGAAGGCCGCGAGACGATCGAGAGGATTCGTTGAGGCGAAATCGAGTAAAATCGCGTTTCGGATTTAAATGTCTTTCGGTTGATGTCCAGCACCATCAGATCGGAGCCATAATGACGTCCAGCACCAATGTGATCCAGGTGACGAACGTGTCGCCGAGCAGCACCGCGGAGCAGATGCGGACCCTGTTCGGCTTCATCGGAACCATCGACGAGCTCAAGCTCTTTCCTCCAGAGTGAGTAGAAAACGGTTCCAAAACACTCCCTTATAAACCTCTTCAATATAGAGGACATCCTAAACACACATGCGGCCGTTCGTCTGTATAACAATACCATTCATCCCGTTTATATGCATATATAGGCTCAAATCAACCACAGTTTAGCTCTATATATCCTCGCCAGTGTAACGTTAGCTAAAGCGCTCAAACTCATCCGCTCGACCAGTTCAACCGGTCATCGCTTATTTTGTTTAAATAATATCTCCAGCTTATTTACGTGTGATCGTTAGACCTTCTCATAATTAATTCAAAATATTAAAACACTAACAGCAAACGTATATTTTACAGTTTGGGTGCATTTTCAGTAGTTGCGCTTTATTGTATAAAAGAGCCGTGACGTCACGCACGTAAATCTGCGTCGTTACTCTGTTTCATGGAAGCCCGTTTCCGCCCCATAATCGTGCTTTGGTAAATCTTAATACATATAACGTCATAATTATGAGATCAAAAGGCTAATTTGGGCACTATAAGATTTACGAAGTCGACAAAAAGGTGAAATTGGCATACTAAGGGGTTCATTCACGCAGAACTGCTCTACTTTCCCGTTGTTTTTCAATTGTAAACGCGCTAGTCGGACAGCTTTAACGTTGCGCATTGGCTTTTGCAGCGTCTCGCGCATGACGTCATTCTAAAAAACGCGGCGCTACAATTAAAATAAGTTCAGCTTTTTAAAACGCGCTTTTAGCGAACCGCCTTAAGTTATAATTATGAAAAAGTCAAAATTATTGGCGTACTATTTAGCCAGTATGAGAAAGTCAAGGACAAAAAAAGTTAAAATTAACATAATTTAATAGTTAAAATTAACATAATTTAATAGTTAAAATTAACATAATTTAATAGTTAAAATTAACATGTTTTAATAGTTAAAATTAACATGTTAATTTAAACTTTTGTCGACTTAATTTCATGCTAAAAGCGCATGGTCTAGAAACACAGAACCACACTACTTGTCCCTTTTTTTTTTTTTTTTTTTTTTTTTTTTTTGCATAAAGATGTCCGACTAGCAAGTTTAACACTGCACGTTCTTTTGCAGCGTCCCGCGAATAACACGTCATTCTAAAAATGGCACTCAAGTCAAAATAAATTAAACCGTTAAAAAACGCGCTTTTAGCAAAAACGCATTCTGTGGGAACCGTTCCTAAGTTATAATTATGAAATAAAAAGTCTAAATTATTGGCTTACTATTTAGTCAATATGAGATTTTGATATGAACATGGGTGACGTTCACACAGAATGGTGCTACTTTTCCTCTGTTTTCCAATATAAATGCGCTATATGGACGTCTTTTAGCATTGCGCTTGTGTCTCGGCATTCTAAAAACGTGGCGCTCAAGTTAAAATAAGTTCAGCTTTTTAACGTGTTCCTGGACCATGCGCTTTTAGCAGAAATGTGTTCTGTGCGAACCGCCCTAAGTTATAATTATGAAGTAAAAATTATTGGCATACTATTTAGTCCGTATGAGATCAAGTCGTCGACAAAGTTGAAATTAACATGTTAATTTAAATTTTCTTTGTCGACGACTTAATCTCATACTAAAAGTGCATGGTCTAGAAACACACAGACCCGCACTGCTTTTCCATTTATTATCTTTTTTTTATGCAAATGCGCTAGTTGGACATCTTTTAGCAGTGCACGTTCGAATGAGACGTCATTCTAAAAACGCGGCACTCGAGTTAAAATAAAATAAATTAAACTGTTAAACGCATTTCTAGACTTTGCGCTTTTAGCAAAAACGCGTTCTATGGGAACCGGCCCTATGTTATAATTATGAAATAAAAAGTCAGAATTATTAGCGTTCACACAGAACGGCGCTACTTTTCCGTTGTTTTGCAATGTAAATGCACTAGGTAGACGTCTTTAAGCGTTGCCCCCGTGCGTTGCATTCTAAACACGTGGCGCTCGAGTTAAAATAAATTCAACTTTTAAAACAAAAAACTTGCGCTTTTAGCGAAAACGTGTTCTGTGTGAACCGGCCCCTATAATTATGAGATTTGAAATTGACAAAAGTTGAAATTATGATTTTTATAATTGTTTTTTAATATTTAGTGTAGTGGAAATGGGCTTCCATAGATGCACTGAATGACTTGCGCTGCGTTTGAAATCGCATACTGCGTAGTTACTAAATTTGAGTTTGCGACCGTTATGTTTTATATAGTATAAATGTGGGTGGTATGAATGGAATTCGGACGTACTACATCCGCCATGTTACGGTCACATGACCTAGCTGCGTCGCTTCACCGCCATTCTTAAATCCTCTCCCGTGGCCTCATGGGATAGTAAAGTGTCCATCGAATGCATACTTCAGAATCTCGCCAGTAGTAGTAGATCATCCGGGGACCTTTCGCCAAATAGTACTTTTCTGGACGTGCTACTCTTCTGCCATACCCTACAGTAGAGAAGTGTTTATTTTCGGACGAGACCTGACCAGACTCAGTAAATGCAGTCAATGTTGATTTCACTGCTCAGGCAGGCAGAATGTAGGGTTCTCCAGTAGCTAACTTCTGTTCTGTGCTTTTGTTGTTTTTCACCCATCGAAAAACATCTGGCGTCATCATATCTGCAGCGAAGGTAGGACGCTGGTGGATCTGCTCTGAGGCTGGCAGATCTAAAACTGAGCCGGATCTTGGATCTTTATGACATGCCGTAGATGAGATGCATTTGCTCGAACATGCTGAATATTTCACTGCGGTGTTTGAAACTGCAGGAGGTGTGTTGATCCGTGTGTGTACATCTTGCAAAAGCATCTATATTTTCTTTCAGTGATTCTCCCTTGCCTGTGACTTCACGTGTATGTTTTGTAAAGTTCCACGAGCCGGAATCGGTCGGAGTTTCCCAGCACCTGACCAACACGGTCTTCGTGGACAGAGCGCTGATCGTCGTCCCCTTCGCAGAAGGTTTGTGCCGTTCATGTTTGCACTGACACGTGATCCATCCCTTCACAGTGTAGATGACGGCGGCATTAGCTCAGTGAACCCCCAGTGGCCGCCGCTCAACCCTGAACCTAGACATACAGTTATACATATGATTGTATATTTCAGAAATATCAATGAGATGGGTTGGGAGTGAATCCCTGAATGGCAGGAGCTCATGTTTAATGGATTAGCTCACTTCAAAATTAACACTTCTGATTTAATATCCAATTTCCTCACCCCCATCTCATCCAGATGTCTGTCTTCAGTCGAAAGGAAATTAAGCTTTTGAGGGAAACATTCCCAGATTTTTCTGCACATAATGGACTTAAATGGGAACCATCGGTTGAAGGTCCAAATCAATGCGGCTTCAGAGGCTCTGACCGATCCCAGAGGAATAGGGTCTGATCCAGACAAACCATCAGACATTTACAACACAAATAAACATTTATACACTTTTTAACCTCAAATGCTCGACTTCTGTGTTGTTGTTGTTCACGGCGTATGATGTCATCACGTCGGGAAGGTCACGTGATGTACGTGCAAAGACTAAATCAAACGGCCGTTACACGAATAAAGGTAAAACAACGATGTTTTAAAGTTGGAGCACGGGAGATGTTTTTCAGTACTTCCACCTACGTCACGTGACCTTTCCGACGTGATGACATCCGTGAAGAGTAAAAAGTGTGTATTTTTTGTTGAAACTGCATCGATTTGGAACTTCAGCCGTTGGTTCCCATTGGAAGTCCATTATGTGGAGAGAAATCCTGGATTTGAATGTGTTCCTCAACTTCATTTCTTTTCCACTGAAGGAAGAAGGACAGACAGCTTGGATGAGATGGGGCGAGTAAATCATCAGGAGATGTTCGTTTTGAACTGAACTCACTGCCTTAACAGTTCCATTCTTTTTTTTTTGTTATTTTATTTTTTTTTGTTAAACTTTTCTCTTTGTCATTTGTGTGTGTGATTTTTATAGTGAACAAGGCAATTGCAGAGCCGGCAGATGTCTGAGTGTGACCCTGTAGAAAAATAAAAGCGGCCAGCCCACGTGTTTCCCTGCTGTAAACTATAATCCTCTCTCTTGTGTCTCCAACTGAATTCACTCGAGTTCACAGACAAAGATCGATCGATCGCTCTGTTCATGCAAAGCACAAATGTTTTAGGCTCAAATCTACGTTTCTGATTGAACTGCATGCTAGTCCCGAGATAATCTACGGTAAGACGAGATGTAGCGCATTTCTGCATGAGTGTTTTGCACATGTATGCACACCATTGATAGCTAAACTCAGGGTCCAACCTCCCTTTTTGAGTAAGAAACAGTCTGAGAATGTTCTTTTGTTCCTCTCCACATGACTGAAAAAGGCCTGAGACGCTTTTTAACGGTCGTTTCTGTTTTTTGTTGTTGTGTTTTCCAGTTCTTTTCCCTGGTTCTGCAAGTCCTGTAAACCAGGCCCAGCAGAAAATGCCACCCAACAGTTTTGTCTTCTGCAGCTTGTCCTGTTTCTCTCTCTCTCTCTCTCTCTCTCTCTCTCTCTCTCTCTCTCTCTCTCTCTCTCTCGTGTGTGTGTGTGTGTAAGTGATGATTGTGTTTGGAGTGAGATATTAATTTCAGAGCGCTCACCCAATGGACTCCAGACATTCATTTGTCATTTTAACTAGTTTTCTTTAGCATTTGACAGTCTGTAGTTGAGTTTAAACTGGGCTTTTGCTGGAAGGTGTCCTTTCTTTTCTTTTATATATCAAATCTCAGTCCAGTACACTCATTCGACAGACGAGTTTAGATGTGCTTCCCAAAGGTAAAGGCAGTTTTAGCTTTAAAATACCAGCAAAAGCCCCCTAAACGCATGTTATTTGCCTTAGTCATGGTAAGTCACACCATCAGTGGATTAATAATCTGTCATTTGATGCTGACACCCAAATCATAAACTCTGTTTTGTCTATCTTGATGTCTCTGTGTGCTTTATAGCGAAGCAGCCGACCTGAATCGCTTGTTCATTATACAACTTATGAAACTTGAGAGCACATCCCAGTGGAGATCCGGCTGTGCTTGCTTACATTTGGTTCATGACTTAAAAAATCAAGTTCAGGTGATAACATCTTGGCAGTGTGTCTAGTGTCATTTCCTTTTCTTGTAGTATTGTGCACTTCATGCTTATGTTAAGGGACCTCATGTGTTAGCTTCCTCTGACAAAGCGAGTACTGATGTGAGTGCAAATATAGACTTGCAAAAAAAAAAAAAAAAAAAAAAAGACAGTTTCACTTTGTGGGGTCTGTTTGTGTGTGGTGCGGGAACCACGGCGTGGCTTAACTGAGGCGTTTCTGTCCTGCAGGAGTGATTCCTGACGAGTCCAAGGCTCTGTCACTGCTCGCTCCAGCCAATGCCGTCGCAGGATTGCTGCCAGGAGGCGGGCTCCTCCCGACGCCCAACCCCGTTCCATCTGTGAGTGTCAATCACTGTAACCAGAGACGCTCACTCGCTCGCCCTCTGTGCACTGCAATGATGTTTTGTCTGTCATCAGATTGGTGGTGTTCCTCTTGGTGGTCTCGGAGGGCCTAACTTGGACCCCATGGCAGCTCTGGCAATGGCGGCGCCCAATATAAACCCTCAGGTTTGACACCTTTCATCCCCATCAGTGGTTCCAGACCTTCAGAAGGATTCGTACAGCAGATTCTGCTTCACTCTTTCATTAATCATTGATGTGTTTTTCTTCTTAGACTTTGTCGGCTGAGCAGCTTATGAAGCTCATGGCATCCATAGACCCCAAGTAAGTCCATCAAAATCATGGTCCAAAAAGTTATTGACATTGAGTATATTAATGTCAGATCGCCGATATATCTTCGGCGATAATATATAGCACACCCCTACTCTGGAATCCGTGATGCTGTAATCGTAGGGCCCTGCTCGTCTGATTGAGCTTCAGGGTGTTCTCATCTGTAACTTGCTGTCATTGCAGGCTGAACCCTCTCGCCGCTGGGCTGAATCTGACCCCTGGACTGAAGGCGGACGCCTCTAATAAAGAGATTGAAGAAGCCATGAAGAGAGTGAGGGAGGCACAATCTCTGATCTCTGCCGCAATCGAGCCTGGAAGTGAGAACACAACCGCATAGCAACCACCCTGAACACCCTAGCAATGCCCTACCAACCACCCTGAACACCCTAGCAATGCCCTACCAACCACCCTGAACACCCTAGCAATGCCCTACCAACCACCCAGAATACCCTAGCAATGCCCTACCAACCACCCAGAATACCCTAGCAATGCCCTACCAACCACCCAGAATACCCTAGCAATGCCCTACCAACCAGAACACCTGTGCAACCACCAAGAACATCTTAGCATCTGCTTAGCAAAACCCCAGCAACCGCCTAGCAACACCACAGTTACAACCCAGAACACCTTAGCAACTGCATAGCAACACCTTAGCAATCACTCACTAGATCAAATCAGTGTTGTTAGCTTTAAATAAAAGCGCATTGTGCTAAAGCGTTTGTTTCTTCAGGTAAAAAGGATGATAAACGGAAGCGCTCGAGATCCAGGTCAAGATCCAGGCGCAGGAGGTCCAGGTCCCGCTCCAGACACAGGTTTGTGGAGATACCGTAATCATCACAATTTGAGCTGAAATGCATATGCCTTCATGGGCTGATTTGAATATGTTGTGACCGCAGGCGCTCTAAGAGTCATTCCAGACGGAGGTCTCGCTCCAGGAGCCGGAGGAGGTCAAAGAGCCCCAGGAGGAGGCGGTCTCATTCCAGGGATCGCAGCAGACGCTCCAGGTCCAGGTGAGTTTTGTCCCGTCAGGTGAAGCTGTGCGCTCATGTTTCTCAGGGTTAGTCGGGCAATGGCAGTGGTCCGTTTCCTCAAATGTATTTGTTTTGTTTGATGTAGAGATCGGAGGAAGGATGAAAAGAACCGAAAGCGTTCAAAAACCCCACCGAAAAGCTACAGCAGCGCCAGGCGGTCCCGCAGTACGAGCCGGTGAGTGTAGGCCCATATGAAGTCATGTTTGGGGGTTTCTCTTCAATTCCGCTTTAATGGTTATTAGACGTGACTAATCAGAAAGCCCTAGTTTTGATCCATCCACCAGGAAAAGTATGGAAAAAAGAGTGATCGAAAATGAAGAATTAAATTTCATACAAGTGTGTGACCATAGCAGCTGTTTAGTGAGTGTCAGACGACCGAATGAATTCAAGGTGCACGTTTTCATTATGCAGGTTATCAGCGTTTCGGATTTCTTCCCACGATATTGTTTGCTCACGTATTACAGAGCCTCTACAAGGACCTTTCCAAAAACAAACGATATACAGGTCTCTCCGCCGCCACAGATGCGTTAAATTGGACATTAGGCCTTGATATCAGCGGTGCTACCCTATGGAAAGACACATTTAGAGCAAATCGAACTATTAATTCATGCGCATCCATGCTCTTGTTTTATTCATAGTAAGATGGCAGGGACGCAAAGGAAATTATAGTATTTATTTTTAGGGGCTCTGTATGTTGCCACTTCGAGAAAATCAATGAAGAAACTGAGGAAATAAATGGTTCATACGGCATTATTATGTTTGGTCATCTGTAAACATATTATGGTAAATATGGTCTGAAAATCTACAGAGGTTTAGTCTGAAATAATTTTTAATGAATGGAATCTACATTTTCCGCATTGTGGGCATTGGGCTCTTTTAGTGCTTCGCAGTTCAACCTTTTTCCAAGTACGTCTTTTAAAGTGAAACGATTAAATGTGAAACTAATGCCGAGTTCAGACTGCACGGTTTTCAAACGGGTCTTCTCGCAGCGTTTGACTGGACCAGCATTCACACTGAGCGATGGATCGGCGACAGGAGGTTTCCCGTCCGCAAACACACGCGAGAAGTGACGATGCAAGATCACGCGTCGCCGAGACTGAAATTGTTATTGAAAATGATAGCCTGCAGAAAGCTTGTGATCCAAATTGTCTGTGTGCTGATTTTCAGCGAAAAGGAGAAAAAGAGAAAAGATTATGGCGGAGGGGAGACACAGGGAGCAAGGATTGTGTTCTGCAAAGAGAGTTTGAGGTGAATAAATGACTTTGCAATGTGCTGCCGTTGCGGCTGATCAAGCGAATGTGTGTGCTTTTGTTTCTGTTTGATGTAATTGTGTATATATCTAATAAAATACTGATATTCTGGTCTATAACTCCTCCTGCCCTGTATCTTGCCCTCTCATTGGCTGTAGGTCATCGGTGATGTCATTTTTGAATCTCCGACAGGTCCAGATATATTCTCTCAGATCGCGTCTTCGATAATCCACACTGCGTGATTGTCACTCGCGTGAACGAGCACCGATTTGCCTACGATTTCGTAAAACCTGTCAGCGAGTTAAAATCGGGCAGTGAGAACTCGGCATTAGGTTACGTTTATACGGACGGCAATATTCCATTTTAAATGTAATCTGCAAAATGGCAGTGCATTTCTGTATTTAAATTTACATTTTTCAAATGTACAGCTTAACTAAGATTATTTCTGCGCGTAAAAGTCACCTGTTGTAAAGCACCGCCCACCCTCTGCGAGACGGTCTAACCATAAATATCTATGGTTCTAATAACATACTGGTTTTATCACTGGCCACGTTTCCATTACCCTTCAAATTGCGACTTGACAATGCGCCCGATGGAAAGGCATCAATTTCGCAAAAACAGGCAATTCGAAAAAGGAAATTTCAGTGGAAACCGTTTTTGCACATTTACAGGTCACCTGGCGTACGTAAAAATCGATCATTCTTTACGGATGACTGTATGTTTGGACAGAAAACGAGACTTCTTTATTAAACTCATAAAAGATGAGAATTACAGGAATACTGGATTCTAGACAAAGAAATACGAAGTATTATATGAGGGAGAAACTCCCACAAACACCTCATACGTGGCCGCTCCCAAAGGAGCTTTCCTTGCCATTAATGCTTGGATAACACGCCTGCGTCTCCCATTAAAAATAATGGCTAGAGCGGTGGCTGGGATATACGTAAACCCAACATACATGGCATCAATATATTTTTTTTTTTTTTTTTAATGACTTGTCACGAGGAAAAACATATGTTTTAGTCACACAACATCGGTTAATGTCATTTCGCAAAAGTTTATCAACACTTAGAAAATATTGCAAACGTTTGGCGCAAATCTGTAATGGAAACGCGGATACTGACGGATAACTCTGGCATAACTCTTGATGCAATGATTGACAGGGCAGGGATGTGAGCGGAGCAGCTTGCATTTTCAATTTCACATTGTATTTCCTTTAATGCATTCACAAGTGTCTTAACTGAGTGTAAATGCAATTATGAAAAATAACACTGAAATTATAATTTTGCTACAATTTTTGCTTGAACATGTTAAACCCATCTAATAATTTCAGTTTAATTATGCAACTTATAAAATGTTTAAATTGTTAAAACTAGTGTAGGAAAGCACAAATGTAAATATTGAATTTCTCAGCTCAATGTTGCACATGTAGTATGGAAAATGTGATTCATTCAAAACTGAATATTGCTTCCTATATGCTTCCATACATTTACACTACAATAATGTACAGGTTTTTCTTTAGATGACGATCCCCATTCATACAGGTTCCCAAAAACGACTAAAATCGCTGTATTGTTGCCAAGCCAGTAGATGGCGCTGTTCTTTGTAAATAAACGCATGCACCTATAGACTGAACACGTAACACGCATGTGCATGACGTCACTGTTTTCACACATACTATAACGTGATTGTTTTCCAAAAACTTGCACTTTAAAGCCCGTTTTCAGGTCCCCAGAACACTGTTGTCATGTAAACAAACGGCCAATACGCATAAAGTTTTCCGCTTTTTAGTTGAAAACGGTGTCAATAAAACGCCCCCCAAATTAGCTGGGTCAAGAGGAGCTTTGACCGGATATAAACCACAGTAATGTTTCTTTCTCCAGCAAACGGCACCGGAGAAGTCGCAGCATTACTCGATCCCCAAAGAAATCTCGCTCTCCCAAGAGAAAACTGTCCCGCTCTCCGTCTCCTCGCAGGTAATGCGCACGCACAAGCTCCCACACAATCCCGTCCCCTTCCTCAGACCTGCTTTAACCCCAAAACATGCGTTTCTCTCAGGCACAAGAAGGAGAAAAAGAAGGATAAGGACCGGGAGAGAGACCGTGACCGTGAGAGAAAAGACGATCGGGAAAGGAATCGGGAAAAAAGGGAACGTTCCACCAGCAAGAAGAGCAAAGATAAAGACAAGGAACGAGACCGAGACCGAAAATCTGACAGTGAGAAGGGAGATGTGAAGGTACGACCATCTTGTGTTCACTAAGCAGTCAACAACTGCGCTTCACACGCGGTCCTAACCAGACGCAGAATTTTCCCTTTTTTTTATGGTGACGTATACATGATTATGTACTTGTTAGGGGTGTAACGCTACACGTATTCGTACCAAATACAATCTTTAACAATCGGCTTGCTTTATGTGCAGAACACACTTCAAATCCAATTTCCCACACGAACATATTAAATATTCTGTCCATTTTATCAGGAAATTAAAATAAATGACGCTCTTTAATGTGGCGTGACTGATCGCTGTATAGACGAGTGAACGCCATCATCATAGTCAAAGAATAAACCTGAATGAACATCTGAAGGTGTGTTGAGGATGCGTTACAACCAGGGCTTGAGATTAACACTCCCACTAGTCACTTTGGTGGGTTGAATATAATTTCAGCCTACAGCCGAATGAAATGCCATGACCATCGTATTACAATTCCTTATCGATTCACTTGCAGTTAGTGAAGGCGGGATAGGCAGAATGACACGACAGAAACGCTCTCTCGCTCGCTCTCTTTGTGTCTCTCGCTCTGTCTGTCTGTCTGTCTCTCGCTCTGTCTGTCTGTCTGTCTCTCGCTCTGTCTGTCTGTCTCTCTCGCTCTGTCTGTCTGTCTCTCTCTCGCTCTGTCTGTCTGTCTCGGTCTGTCTGTCTCGCTCTCGCTCTGTCTGTCTGTCTCGCTCGCTCTGTCTGTCTGTCTCTCTCTCGCTCTGTCTGTCTGTCTCGCTCTGTCTGTCTGTCTCGCTCTGTCTGTCTCTCGCTCTGTCTGTCTGCTCTCGCTCTGTCTGTCTGTCTCGCTCTCGCTCTGTCTGTCTGTCTCTCGCTCTCGCTCTGTCTGTCTGTCTCGCTCTGTCTGTCTGTCTCTCTCTCTCTGTCTGTCTGTCTGTCTGTCTCTGTC
>JAGHMJ010001977.1:282500-292500 GCA_018749465.1 Paracanthobrama guichenoti
TGTGGTGTAATCGGTCAATCAGTGTCTCACCTGGCGGACAGACGTCAATAAAACAGCTGGAGAACGAGCATCACATTTCCCTCAGGAGTCCTTCAGTGTCCACAGCTGAGAGTTCACCAGAGAAATCAGCTCTCACTGAATATATCACCTGTATTAGCCGTCATATGACCTATGTTAGCCTATACATTCAATATATTAGCCTATACATGACCTATATTAGCCTATATATGACCTATATTAGCCTATACATGCACTATATTAGCCTATACATTCAATATATTAGCCTATACATTCAATATATTAGCCTATACATTCAATATATTAGCCTATATATGACCTATTAGCCTATACATGACCTATATTAGCCTATACATGACCTATATTAGCCTATACATGACCTATATTAGCCTATACATGACCTATATTAGCCTATACATTCAATATATTGACCTATATTATTCAATATATGCACTATATTAGCCTATACATGACCTATATTAGCCTATACATGACCTATATTAGCCTATACATGACCTATATTAGCCTATACATGACCTATATTAGCCTATACATGACCTATATTAGCCTATATATTCATTATATTTTACTGAACCTGTTACTGATGTCTGGATTGTGTTTATGAAAGTGAGAGCCACTGTTTATGAAGGATTATATTTCAGCAACGAATTGGAGTAAAAACATAATTTTATAATTAGATTTAGAAGTTAATGCAAAAACTGCCTTATGTTAAGTTTACATGTTTGCACACAATGTGTTATTTTGAGTGTTGATTATCTAAAGATGAATAGCAACTGGCTTTAGGCTAATTTGGGCTCTGTCCTTTAATATTATAGTAATGTGTGAGTAAGGGCTGCTTATATAGTTTACAGCATTATCTTTTAAGAAACTGTTATAACTGAATTCATTTAAGGACAGACACAATTTGTTCAGTAAACCACTGTTTAATAAAAGTAAATAAAAGCAATTTTATATATAGGTTTCTCTCCCCTGCTGTACCGAACTCGTACTGAACCATGACTTCAAAGCCGAGGTACGTACCGAACCGTTACACCCCTAGTACTTGTACATTTGGTTGCGAGTGCATTTGCAGAGACTGTCCATGTGCTGTTCTGATTGGCTGTGGGTTTTTTTTTATTGATTGATTGTAGTCGTGTCTGGTATGGACAATTTGCACAAAATCCTGTGGCATCTGATTTGGACATTGTTAACTTTTATTTTGTTAAAGGCACAATGTGTAAGATTTTCAGATTAAAATATCCACTAGAACAGTGTTTTTTTTATATATATAGACTTGTGTACATTTATCTCGAATGTTTAAATCCAGAGAAATCAATTTTTAACCAGGACACGGCCCGTGTGTGTGCGTCGCCTATCAGTGACATCACCCTCTGGTGTTATTGTGTAGTAACCATGGGAACACAAAGCCGCTTTAATATCTGATGTGTTTTATTAGACACTGTTTGGATCAGTGATGGACAGAAACTAATGATTGTTCTCCAGCTCAACACAGTTAGTCTGATTGTGTAAATCTGGTGTTGTTGATTTACCGCACATGTTTTACCATGCCTAATATGATCTCGCTCACTGCAGTGTGAACAAGCGTCTCATAGTAGCGCCGAGCCAACGCACAGAGTAGCATTATACAGTTGGAATGTCTGACTCCGCCCACTTCCAAATTACCCAATAGTATTTCACTACCCTGGGTTGCCAGTTGGCGGAAAACACTGCGTATTGAAGCCAGCAAACAGTCAAAGATTGCAGATTCTACCTGACCTAAAAAGCCTCGGCATCCAGAATAACTTGTTATTTTGCCTTTGAACTGCAGTACCCATTTAAACCACTGTCTGTCAATATTACATACTGCACCTTTTAAAACTGCTTCTGATTTCCGTTTACTGCAGGTGACCAGGGACTACGATGAGGAAGAGCAGGGCTACGACAGCGAGCACGAGGAAGAGCGCGAGAGGAACTCTGACGCCGCCTCATCGCCGCAGGCCAAAGAGCCTCAAGCGGACAGTGCCGATGACGCCGGTCGCGGCGAGTCGGACGGAAACAGTGAAGACCAGCGAGACGAAGACATGGACATGAGCGACTGAAACAGCCCTTTCCCACTGATCAGTGTCTGAGATGTATTGTTAAATAGAGTTTAGATGGAGGAAAGCTCGTCCTAGATCAGTCTACAAACTTTCCTGTCTGAACTCGGTCATTCCTCTTTGGTTTTTTTAAAACTCTGCATCCTCGGAATCTGCTGTATTTACTGGTACATGCTCGTCTTAAAATGTTCTCTCCGATTTTAGAGCTGTTTCTTTCCTCATGGCTGATGTGGAACGGTGTAATACTGTATATTTAGTGTAGAAAGTCGATTTCTCCCTGAAAAATACAACCATTCGCTGTGTCTGTTTGCGGTTTCTATTTAAAGCAATTACCCTCTAATTAAAAGTGCTTGGATAACATTGTCAAGCAGTTTTTTTTTTTTTTTGTTTTGTTTCTTTTAATGATATTGCATTTTTTTTTTTTTTTTTTTTTTTTTTTCATAGTTAGCCTGAGTTAGGTGGAAGATGTTTGTCTTTTTAAAGTTGCGGAACGTTGTGAAACCACGTAAACTGGATTACTTTCTCTTGCAGGTCATTCAACAGTCCAGCTGTATGTTTATCTGTAGTGAACACACACGTCATCATAGACTGTAGTTTACTAAGAAAATGATTTATCTGTACGGTTTGCAATGTTACAAAATTGAAAATAAAACTTCATATAAAATCCTTGGCTCCTATTTGCTCCATTGCTGGGCATGTTAAGAAATTATACAGGATACTCGCCTCTGATTCCCGTTGTATCCTAAATGTGTTTGTAGGTCTTGTCTCTTTTCAATCTGATAAGTCCAAAGCAAAGTCTTTTATCGGTTAATGACACTTTCGCGGTATTTGAATTCAAATATTAATACGTTGTCGCATGCGCGCGAACTCCGTAATGTCGCGAGACTCTCACATTACAGTAACACAAGACTTGTGTAGTCAGTGCCGAAACTTAACGCTATAAATATTCGAGACAAAATGAACCGTATTAAAGTAATGATACTTGATTCTAGCTGAGTCAAACGATTAGCTGTTGATATAATAATTGTGGAATATCTTACTGAGGAAGTTGAACACCTCAATTGACCAATCAGAATCAAGTATTCCAGCAAGCCTATGTTCCTAGATCTAAAGTAGAGCAACGAGAATTTTGTGATTGAACAGTTTTGTAACCGCATTAAATTTACTTTATCAGTTAATATTTCATCAGCTAGTTTATAAAGCTAAAAAGTTTACTTTTAAGAACAATTAAATGTGGATACTTAAAGGAACACTCCAACTTTTTGGGACTTTGGCTTATTCGCCGTATCCCCCAGAGTTAGATAAGTCCTACCGTTCTCATCTCCGCGCGTGCCATAACTCTGACACACCCACCGCTAGCCTAGCTTAGCACAAAGACTGGAAGTAAACGGCTCCAGCTAGCCTACTACTCAAAAAGTGACAAAAACGCCAGCATTTTCCTATTTACGTGTTGTGATGTGTATAGTCACAGCATGTACAAATCACAAGGTCACGAGACAGCCCTCTTATAAACGTACACATACTGGGGACTATATTCTCAGAAGGCGAAGCACTGCTACTTCTGCGGAGTGATTTGCTCGCAGCACCTGAGAAGCACAGAGTTCGCCCAGAGTTGGAGTAATAGAGTTAGCAATTACTAGATAGTTTACAATCATGGGTGCTCGCTGTATTGTAAAGAACTGCGACAATAAACTGGGAAAAGGGGAATACCATGATATTTCATAGAATTCCAACCCAAAACGCTGTCCTGATGAATCTACGGCTGCTTCCTCTGGACATAGATCCAAACACACCTGTAGCCATCATCGAGTACCATCACGTTTGCTCACATTTAACCGAGGACGACTATTTAGGCAAAAAAAAAATTCCCACACGGACCATGAAACGTGTGCTGAAGGATACGGCCATCCCATCGGTAGTACAGACCGGACAAAGCGGATCCCCTGCGGCTGCGGTAAGTGTTCCGTTATGTTTTTAGATGACTAGCCGACTGTAACAGTGCCATTAGCTAGATCTAAGGTAACGTCAGTGACGCTTCTACATGAATAGGGTGGTCACTACGGTAATGCAGGTGTTCCCGTGCTCCACGTGTCTCCTGTAATGTTAGTATCGTGTTCTGTCGCAGTACGAGCGGTGCTAGAGCTAATTCGGCGTCTTGTCTATCAGCTTCCAAAGTTTGTAACTCCTCGTCTGTATATTCCTGCTCAAAATGAAATGGTTCTGGATTTTGGTTTGATACCAAGTAAAAATCCTCTGACAATTGCTCAAAGTCAGCCATGATCAACAGTCACGTTCGTTACTAGACACCTGGTCACGTTGGTTTTGTTGACGGAAGAAACAGCGGGGCTTCTCCGGTGCTGCGAGCAAATCACTCCGCAGAAGTAGCAGTGCTTCGCCTTCTGAGAATATAGTCCCCAGTATGTGTACGTTTATAAGAGGGCTGTCTCATGTGACCTTGTGATTTGTACACGCTGTGACTATACACATCACAACATGTAAATAGGAAAATGTTGGCGTTATTTTGTCACACTTTGAGTAGTAGGCTAGCTGGAGCCGTTTACTTCCAGTCTTTGTGCTAAGCTAGGCTAGCGGTGGGTGCATCAGACAGAGGCACGCGCGGAGATGAGAATGGTATGTATGGACTTGTCTAACTCTTGTAGGTCTTGTGTCTCTGTTTTTAATGCAATAAATCTTATATATTTCATCAGCTAATTTCTAAAACTAAAAAGTTTACTTTTAAGAACAATTAAATGTGGGATACTTAAATTTGCTCCATATGCACGTTAAAAAGAAATTACAGAATACATTAATGTAAATTAATACTCACCCCTGAGTCTGATTCCCGTTGTATCAAAAATGTTTTTGTAGGTCTTGTGTCTCTGTTTTCAGTTTGTCAAGTCAAGAGCAACAAGTCTTTTATCGTTTAATGACATTTTCGCGGTATTTGAATTAAAATTTTCATGCTGTCCTGGACTCGGAGTCCTAAGTAATGGCACGAAATTCTGAGGTGAGACTTTCACACAGTATATTAATGTAATAACACAAGACTGGTTTAGTTGAATGCAAAACGTAACGCTATCAATATTTACAAGAATTCAACAATAATTTGAGTCAAAATGAACTTGACTCGAAGCTAACGAGTTCTATATACCGCTACATTACATCAGCTTTAGCTAGGAAAAATAGGCCATTACTATACACACAACAATCGGCACTGCAAACAGTATTAAAGAAATATTAATACTCAGTCCCCCAGTAAAGATCAGCGGTCTAACTTGCTGCGTATAGGCTAATATTAGTGAAATGTCTTCCCGCTGAATGCCGCGATTGACCAATCAGAATCAAGTATTGAAGCAAGCTGCTGATATTTGTTTCTAAATCGAGAATTTTGATTGGACAAGTTGCTAACCGCATTAAATTGACTTAGTAAGTCAGTATTTCAACAGCCAATTTCTAACATTTACTATTAAGAACAGTTACATGTGGATACTTAAAATTAACCTTAGCACATTTTGAGTAACATTTTAACAGCACACTTTAGATTTGAGTACAATTCTCTGTACTTTTTTTTTTTTTTTAACCTGTTAAACATACTTCAAATAAAAACGTATTCAAAAACAACAACAAAAAAGTCATGGTAAAACATGGCACTCTGTGCGGTAAATCAACAACACCAGATTTACACAATCAGACTAACTGTGTTGAGCTGGAGAACAATCATTAGTTTCTGTCCATCACTGATCCAAACAGTGTCTAATAAAACACATCAGATATTAAAGCGGCTTTGTGTTGCCATGGTTACTACACAATAACACCGGAGGGTAACGCGGGGATGATGTCATTCTTGGAAACATTTGGGATAATGTACACAAGTCAACAAAATATATAACACTGTTCTAGTGGATATTGGATATTTTAATCCGAAAATCTCACATATTGTGCCTTTTTACGGCATTAATATCTTGCTAATAAAACAGTGACCAAAACAAGGGATTGATACGTGGACATTTTATTAATTACAATTTGTCATGTAAAAGTCCAGCAGGTTCATACAAGGTTCCTGCTGTACATCAGGGAGTTCAATGCATTTGGGTGAAAATCTGTGTATTGAAGGCATAAAGCAAATCTAAAAACAATGAAAACAAACACAGAAAGCTGGTATTAAAAAATTAAAAAGGAATACAGCAAAAACACAAGTTTTCCACACTAGCCAGTAGTGGGTCATGGAAAGTGTTGCAGCTCGTTTCCATTCTGAGGAGGAAAAAACAAACACGAGAAACAGAAAGTATTTTTCCAACGGGATTTTGCTGGTGCAAACGTGACAGGAGCTCCTTTTCCCTCGGCACACAGCGAGAACATATAAAACAGATGTCGTTGCCGTAACGCCCAACGCCTCAGTTCACACTAATATCTCAATAAACATACTCATCAGTTATACACTGGAAAACATTTTTAAATTCGAATTATTTACATCCATCAAAGTGAAACCAAACCGACGGGCTGCAGCGGATGAAAGTTCCCGTCCACCAGAAGCGCTTCTGCTACATTTACATCCGGCCCTGTACCTTCCTCCCGGCTCAAAACACTAGTTATTAGGATGTGAGAAAGCAACGAAACCACCTGAACACAGTGAAGGAGAAAGCCACCGTAAGCCCGCTTCCCATAATGCAACAGAAACACAAAGGACAGGCAAAAGAACTGCTATTTACAAGTCTATCATCTGTAGAAATGACATATACATTGTATTCTGCGACAGGTTTCATACAATTCAAATCATATACACACACGCACACACACCTCCCACTTCCTTCCTAAATATACACGTTTCCTTTAAGTGAAGTATACAAGTCTGTAACAGTTGTACAAAGATATAATATGAAAACGCGGCTTATGCAATAATTTATAATGCCATATTTCCTGCCAGTTACAGAGGTGATGTGAAGTGACGCTGTGTTTCTAGCGTGTCGTACGGTCCTGAGCTCCACACGTCTGTGGTTCCTCAGCGGTATCATGTAGTGCAGCTGCGTATCAGCAGTGTCGATCACTTCCCTTCGGCACAATCCCTTTATGTCCAAGTGTTTTCTACAGGAGACGTGTTCGTCTCCATCTGCAAACGTCTCAGGAGTAACCAGAGGGATGGATGGGAGGAGATGGAGACGGGGGCGATGGGGTAAAGCGGGACGCAGCTCAGAGGTCTGGGAAGCGGCTGGGATCCTCTTTGTACTCGCTGGGAATCGTGAAAATGGACTCGTCGAACTCGTCGTAACGGAACTCCTGAAAGGTCACGGTGGCAGTGATGGTGGGGAACACGGGGATGTCTGCGGACGGGAATCACATCATCACCATCATCATCGTAACATACATACGTAACAGTGTCGGAATTAGTGCCGTCAAATCGATTAATCGTGATTGTAAATATATATATATAATATATATATATACACACACACACACACACACACACAAGTTAAGGGGGGGGTCTAATGCTATTTCCTGCATTCTGTCTTATTCACACTGTTAAAGAGTTGATTCTCATGATAAACATGGACAACATTTCAAAACACGAGTTGGACGTGTGATGGAGTATTTCTGTGCCAAATACAGTTTTCTCTTTATGGACCGACGCTTTGTGCACTGGTGCTCAGTCATGTTGGAACAGCAAGGGGCCGTCCCCAAACTGTTCCCACAAAGTTGGGAGCATGAAATTGGTGAATCATTAAGAGTTCCTTTCACTGGAACTAAGGGGCCAAGCCCAACCCCTGAAAAACAACCCCACCCCATAATCCCCCCTCCACCAAACTTTACACTTGGCACAATGCAGTCAGGCAAGTCCCGTTCTCCTGGCAACTGCCAAACCCAGACTCGTCTATGGGATTGTCAGACAGAGAAGCGTGATTGGTCACTCCAGAGAACACGTCTCCACTGCTCTAGAGTCCAGTGGCGGCGTGCTTTACACCACTGCATCCCACGCTTTGCATTGCACTTGGTGATGTAAGGCTTGGATGAGCTGCTCGGCCATGGAAACCCATTCCATGAAGCTCTCTACCCACTGTTCTTGAGCTCATCTGAAGGCCACAGAAGTTTGGAGGTCTGGAGCTATTGACTGCAGAAAGTTGGTGACTTCTGCGCACTGTGACCCTCAGCATGCGCTGACCCCGCTCTGTGATTACTTCGTGGCCTATCACTTCGTGGCTGAGTTGCTGTTGTTCCCAATCGCTTCCACTTTGTTATAATCCCACTAACAGTTGAGCGTGGAATATTTAGTAGAGAGGAAATTTCAGGAATGGACTTATTGCACAGGTGGCAACCTATCACGGTACCACGCTTGAGTTCACTGAGCTCCTGAGAGCAACCCATTCTTTCACAAATGTGTGTAGAAGCATCTGCATGCCCAGTGCTTGATTTATACACCTGTGGCCATGAAGGGACTGAACACCTGAACTCAGGGATTTGGAGGGGCGGCCCAATACTTTTGGCAATAGAGTGTAGGTGCCATTTTAGTAATTTTTACATTTCAGATTTCGCACAGATTGCATTTTTTTTTAGTTAATATGAACGAACAGTGAACAATGTGATGATAATGTGAGGTAAAAGTGCTTACCTAATTTGACAGGAAATCCAGGTGGGAGTTTCATCTGAACAAATTCTCTGAGTTTATTAAAGTGCTTGAAGGGGGCGATGACCTCCAAAACATTTAACAGCCTGTAAAACAAGTCACATGACATGTGGTCAGTAAACATCCGGCGGACACCGACTGGAGCCTGTGAACGAAGGCGGGACACTTACGACTCGATGCCCAGAGGAAAGTCTTGACTCATGGCTACCGTCGCTTTGAAGTTCTTCTTGCTCTCTTTGCACACGAGCTCTCGGCCCAGATGAGGAGCCCTAGAAGAGACCACAGAACATGAGCGTCCATCAACTCCTGTCACACAGCGTTTCTCTCCTGTGTGCTCATGATGAGGTCTGACGTACTTTCCCGTCTCAGCGGTGATGTACTCCTCCCAGGAGATAGTGTTCGGAGATGGAGCGGTCAGCGACTGACGCCTCATCGGCTATCAGAGGGCAGAGAGAGATGCAGTTGAGTCACAATATTCCTCATTATAATTAATATGCAGAATAAAGGGGCGGGGCCTGGTTGAGTTTGTTACGAGTGTGTTGAAACTGCCAGTTATGATAAGGGGCGGGACATTTCCCAAACACCAATCACAACACACTGCTCTAGCTGACCAATCAGAGCACACTGTGCTTTTCAGAAGGAGGGGCTTCATAGAGACAGGAACTAAACAGAGTTACTGACAGACTGGGAAGAGAGGAGCCGCAACAATGGAGAATATGGGAAATAATCAACATTTAAGCAGGAAAACCTGCTCTAGTAGCGATTGACCAATCAGAGCAGACTGGGCTTTTTGGAAAGGCGGAGCTTTAAAGAGACAGGCACCAAAACTGAGAATTTCCAGCAAAGGGTGAAAAGAGGCGCTGAGGCAAAGTATAGTATGAGAAAAATAATGCCTTTCTTGAAACCTTGTAAATGAGCATAATATGGGCACTTTAAAATATAGGGATCTCATCTACTCTTCATTTGTACATCTCTTGTTCTCAGGCCAAAGACATTAATCAGGGTTTCTGAAGGTTAATTCAAGACCTTTATAAGATCAATTAAAGAAAATGTAAGGAATAAATTGAAGGGAACATCACGCGTTAATGTGTTCTTAAATGGAAGCACTCAGTGAGTTGTATTAGCGGCACTACGTTTGATGGCGAGGGCAAACGCCCATCTGCTCTGACCCACTTCTGTCTCCGCTGAAGAACGGCACAATGTGTTCCTGTGCAAATGAAAAGCTGACACCTGATGAATGAAATCATTTCAGCTGTTCACCTTCAGAACG
>JAGHMJ010001977.1:302500-305000 GCA_018749465.1 Paracanthobrama guichenoti
TCACTCACTCGCCGCTCGCCACTCGCCGCCACTCACTCACTCGCCGCTCACTCACTCACTCACTCGCCGCCGCTCACTCACTCGCTCGCTCTCTCACTCACTCACTCACTCGCTTCGCCGCACTCACACTCACTCACGCTCGCCGCCACTCACTCGCTCACTCACACTCACGCCACTCACACTCATTCTCGCTCGCTCACTCACACACTCACTCTCGCTCGCTCACTCACGCACTCACTCTCGCTCGCTCACACACTCATTCTCGCTCGCTCACTCACACACACTCTCGCTCGCTCGCTCACTCACACTCCTTTCGCTCTGCCTCATACTCACGCTCACACACTCACTTCGCGCTCACTCACTCACACACACACACACACTCGCTCGCACACACACACACACACACTCACTCTCGCTCGCTCGCTCTCATTCACTCACACACACACACACACACTCTCGCTCTCTCGCTCACACTCTCACTCACACACACACTCTCGCTCGCTCACACTCACACACTCACTCTCGCTCGCTTGCTCACTCACACTCACTCTCGCTCGCTCACTCACACTCACTCCCGCTCGCACTCACACACTCACTCCCGCTCGCACTCCACACACTCACTCCCGCCACTCACACTCACACCTCACTCCCGCTCCACTCACTCACACACACTCACTCCCGCTCGCACTCACACACTCACTCCCGCTCACTCACACTCACACACTCACTCCCGCTCACTCACACTCACACACTCACTCCCGCTCACTCACACTCACACACTCACTCCCGCTCACTCACACTCACACACTCACTCCCGCCACACACACACACACACACTCACTTCTCGCCGCTCGCTTCACTCACACACACACACACACACACACACACACACACACACACACACTCTCGCTCTCTCGCTCGCTCACACTCACACACACACACTCTCGCCGCCACCTCACACACACACACTCACTCTCGCTCGCTCGCTCACTACTTCGCCTCGCTCGCTCGCCACTCCACACACACTCCTCCCGCCGCTCACTCGCCACTCACTACACACACTCGCTCTCGCTCGCTCACTCACTCTCACACACTCGCTCTCGCGCTCCACTACTCCTCACACACTCGCTCGCCGCCACTCACTCTCACACACTCGCGCCGCCGCTCACACACACTCACACACTCGCTCGCCACTACTTCTCACACACTCGCCACTCACTACTCACACGCTCGCCACACTCACACACTTCGCTCTCGCCGCCACTACTCACTACACACACTCGCTCTCGCCGCCGCCACTCACTCTCACACACTCGCTCTCGCCGCCGCCACTCACTACACACACTCGCTTCTCGCCGGCCGCCACTACTCTCACACTCGCCGCCGACACTCACTCTCACACTCGCCGCCGCCACTACTACACACTCGCCGCCGCCACTACTTCACACACTCGCCGCCACACACTTCACGCTCGCCGCTCCTACTTCACACACACTCGCCGCCACTCACACACTCGCGCTCGCTCGCTCCTCTCACACTCGCTCGCCGCCACTCTCACACTCGCTCTCTCGCTCGCCATCTCACTCACTCGCACGCCGCTTCGCCACTCTCACACTCGCTTCGCCGCTCACTCACACACTCCTCTCGCTCGCCACTCACACACTTCTCTGCCGCTCACTCGCCACTCACACACTCACTCTCGCTCGCTCACTCTCACACACTCACTCTCGCTCGCTCACTCTCACACACTCGCCTCGCCACTCTCACACACTCACACTCGCTCGCTCACTCACACACTCACTCGCTCGCTCCGCCACACACACACTCACTTCGCCGCCACACTCACTCGCACACACGCCGCTCACTCACACACTCACACACGCGCCGCCACTCACACACTCACGCTCGCGCACTCACTCACTCACTCACACTCACTCCTCACACGCACTCGCCGCCACTACACACACTCTCGCACGCCGCACACTCACGCCCGCACTCACACACTCACTCACACACACACACACTCGCCGCTCGCTCACACACACTCTCGCCGCCGCACTCATACACTCACTCACTCGCGCTCGCTCACTCACACACTCACTCGCTCGCTCTCACACACTCACTCGCTCGCTCACTCACTCACACACTCACTCTCGCTCGCTCACTCTCACACACTCACTCTCCGCTCACTCTCACACACACTCACTCTCGCCGCCACTCACTCACACACACACTCGCTCGCCACCTCACTCACTCACTCACTCACACTCGCCACTCACTCACTCACTCACGCCGCCGCTCACTCACTCCTCACACACTCACTCACACTCACACACTCACTCACGCCACACTCTCACTCACTCACACCACACACCTCTCGCCGCGCTCACACTCACACACTCGCTCGCTCACACACATCACACACTCGCTCGCCACTCACTCACTCGCCTCACTCACTCACTCCGCCACTCACTACTCACTCCGCTCACTCACTCTCGCT
>JAGHMJ010001977.1:310000-322500 GCA_018749465.1 Paracanthobrama guichenoti
CACTGAGAATAACCGTTTAAATTATTAATAACCCTGTAGTATATTAATGAAATTAGAGTGTACAGTCGTCCACACACAGGGGAGCTGTGCATTAATATTTCACAACGGCCTGCGTTCACAAGCCGCAACACGCTTTAAAGAGAACAGAGCTATATTTCTGAACAATAGTGCAGCGCTAATCTAATGACAAATCAAAACAACAAGAACAACATACGGACGCATCACAAAATTTGATGTGAAAATGTGTTTGTCACAATTAAACCTATAGGCGTAAAACATGCTTCATTTACTTCATGAAAAATATACATCCTTATTGTTTCAAGACACCCATCGAGGCCTGATTTCATACATTATTGTTTTTACACCGCATCATCATATTTAACACCAAAATACTGCACTGCATGCTGGGAAACACCCAATCAAACATTAGGGATGCTCGGTATCGCCCGATAATCGGTCACTAAATTTGCACGAAACTTAATTTGATGACGTAAAACAAAAATATTATCACTAATATTGTGTTGGTCCGCCTGACCCGTCGACCCCTGAAGGTGTGCTGTGGTATCTGGAACCAAGTTGTTAGCAGCAGATCCTTTAAGTCCTGTAAGTTGCGAGGCCACTTGTTTGTTCAGCTCATCCCACAGATGCTCGATTGCTACTATGGTTCCAAATGCACAGCTTTTGTTTGCTTGGAGACAGACACAACATCGCCCAGGTGCAGTTGACAAGATTGGTGCGAAACAAGCCGTCATATATACTTTATAACCATTATCATGTCTTGCATGAATAACAGCAAAGTAACTTTTTAGGGTTTTCTCAGCAGTGATGTAACATAAGAGCCTCCAAACATGAACACAATCATTTTCTTCAAAATTTGAAAGGTTTTCTGCACTTGATGATACACTTCTTTGTAGAGTTATAAGCCACTTCAACTCACGTGAAATCATTAAAATGCCTTCAGGCTGTAAGGGCTTAATAGCTTACACATCACTTCAATATAAAGCTCGAATGATCGGGATCGGCCAATCATGATGACAAGGGTGCAAAATTCCTGATGGGAGCATCCCTATCAAACATGAGCTGAACTAACACTGGGCGACTCACCTTTATGACCCATCATAACCGCCAGATGAAGAGGCGTGTTTCCTGTAAGACAGACGATACACAGTCAATCACCGTCAGGACCAACCCAAAACCAGCAGCAGGAAATGACATCAGACACTTCAGCAACATTCATTTACTTTTCTTAAAATGTCTATATAGTTATTTTAGTACTTGTGAGAAATGTTGCCTGGGCATCTAGATAAATTATGTGTTTCTATATTATCTCAAACAACAAATATGATTGCATGGATTTAGTTTTACGTAACTATAATAGTACATGTACAGTTATGTAGTTTGATATATGAGAATGACAACAGGAAACACAAACAGCTCTCAGCACTGAATAATGAATGACAATCAGATATGATTCATCATATCATTAGGGCTGATTCATAATTCATCATACAGACAGAAACCAGACATGAATGCATGAAAACTAGTTTTGCAGAATTACAGGTTTCAAGCAGACTAATTCCCCCTTGTTTGTTTATTTTATGTGAATATAATGAATAGTTGTGAACAATAACAGTTCTAGTTCATCATGGTTATGGATTATTATGATTCTCAAACATGTTTATGAGTCATTGAGGTTCTAGATCAGTATGATTGTTATGATTCATCATGGTTATGAATTATTATTTTTATCGCTCACCATGTATCGTTAAGGTTCTAGTACAGCATGATCATTACTTAGAATAATAACAACAGTTCTAGATCACTGCGCTTTAGGATTATATTATAGGACCGATATTTGTCATTCATCAGCCGATATATCCGTGTTTAGTAGCGGCGATTTAAAGTCAGGCACGTCCGCGGGCAGCCCTGTGTTATTGGTGCGGTGGAACTGGCATAATGCTACAATGCTTGCAGTTAACTTTAAGGACTATAGTCGTAAACTATCAGCAGCTTGCTTGCTAACATATTAGCCCCAGTGTTATAAGTTCTGTTCTATTTTTCCTGTATCGGAGTCGGAGAATTTCACTCTGTGCGTGGGGTGGAGAAAGCAGCAGCTCTCACAAACACTGCAGCGGGATGGAGGGATACGTTACTCCGCCCCGCTCACAGACAGCACTGACCGTGCTCGGAGACACAGAGCTGTCCTCACTCCTGGAGCAGCCCAGAACAGTGTATGACTAAAGGCTAAAGGTGTTTAGACGTAAAAAAATATGGACGACGCGACTTCATTCTCTTTCGCTTAAGTTATTGAAGCCTCCGGAGGTCTGAATATGGCGCTGACATCTTGCGCAGATTTGGGGCCGGAGTCTGCGCACTAGTGACCTCGGGACCGGAGTCTGCGCAGCAGTGACCTCGGGACCGAAGTCTGCGCAGCAGTGACCTCGGGACCGGAGTCTGCGCAGTAGTCACCTCGGGACAGGAGTCTGCACAGTAGTGACCTCTGGACCAGAGTCTGCGCGGTAGAGACCTCGGGACCGGAGTCTGCGCACCAGTGACCTCGGGACGGAGTGCGCGCAGCAGTGACCTCGGGACCGAAGTCTGCGCAGCAGTGACCTCGGGACCGGAGTCTGCGCGGTAGAGACCTCGGGACCGGAGTCTGCGCGGTAGTGACCTCGGGACCGGAGTCTGCGCGGTAGTGACCTCGGGACCGGAGTCTGCGCGGTAGTGACCTCGGGACCGGAGTCTGCGCGGTAGTGACCTCGGACCGGAGTCTGCACGGTAGTGACCTCGGACCGGAGTATGCGCGGTAGTGACCTCGGGACCGGAGTATGCGCGGTAGTGACCTCGGGACCGGAGTATGCGCAGTAGTGACCTCGGGACCGGAGTATGCGCAGTAGAGAGCAGGAAGTAGAGGCGCAATATCAAAATCCCGCCCACACTCTCGCAGATGTAGAACAATTCATTATTTTGGTGTGAAATAAACAGTTATGGAAATGTAGACATTAAACCTAAAGCTCCAATCTCCTCCCGGAAAAAGTCTGTTAGTGCCTCAGTGACAACTTCACTCAGAGAAGCCGTCAATCATAACGTCACACCCCCGTTTTTATAGCATCAAATAACTAACTAAAACTAAACTCATTTAAAAAAAACGAACACTTGAAATGAAATCATCGTGATAAAAACTGCCTAAAATGAAAGAAACCAACTTTGGGAAAAAATTACTTGAAGTGTAATTTGATTGTTTATTATGTCTCGCGTCCATTCGAACACACAGAGGGGCGGGGCTTATGAGCTATACTGGGACCAACCACCAGGGGGCGATCGAGGCGCGGAGGCTTCAGTTTCTGACAGGAGTGCTGCGGGCTTGGTTTATACCAAGCAGCACCTCAACCAGTTTCTGTTGAAGCCAATACGGAAGTGACTTAAACTGCAGTTCATGGACTGGCCACTAGAGACCGGCTCCAGAAGGGAGCAGAATCTCATTGAGCTCCATGTTAAAATGCCCAACTTTACAGCAGAGAAACACGTTTACAGTCTGGGACAAACTGTGCTTTTGGTCTATACGGTTAATTTTGGTCTTCATGACGACTGTGAGGGGGTGAATTTTTTTGTATAACTAATTCGTTTACACATATAAAGCCTTAAAGTTCTGCATAATTAAGGTGAGTGACAGGTGGATAGCCATTAGGGGTGTAACGATAATAAAAACTGAACCGAAAAACCGCGATACGCTCATGTCGAACCGAACGTGCCCCGCCCCCTGCTGCCCCGGCCCAGCTCTCACAATTATTTTTTAATTCCTTGACATTTGACTAAATAGTAATTAGTACACTTTTAACAACTGCTGTATTTTTACTAAACATTATTATAATAATATTATTGACTAAATATACACTAAGTGCATGTCACATGACTTGAGTGATCAGGTTGCATGATGGAAAGACAAAGAGAGCCAGTTTCCCCATTTAGCCAGGTAGGCTCAGTGCCTGAGAAAAGCGCGTTGTCCCGATTTAGTATCTGCGGTCAGATGATAAGTTGTAAGGCTATATCTGTCAGTGTCATTTTCGTAGCTTGTTACAAAATAAAACGTCTCTCTCACCTCAGAAAACCGAACTTTCATGTCCTGTCAGCCGTTATACAGCGCTCGTAGCGCACACACTTCAACTGCACGTGCTGTTTATCACTTCATATAAGCGCAAGAGAAACTGCGATCATGCAACGTAATCAATCATTCGTCATGGTAACTGTTGTTTCCATAACCCCAAAATGGCACTTTATTTTCACTTTATGTTATTTTGTATATTTTTTAATTAGTGTGGTGGCTACTTTGTGTTACAAAAACTGCTGTTTAATATCTTTAACTTATAGGCCTATTTATTCATCAGTATTAGTCATATTCATATAAATAATAGTTGGACATTTCTTGTGTGTGGTCATTACGTTTTGTGGAATAAATGCTTGTTTTTTTTGTTTTGTTTTTTAAAATCAAGTCTAGACTAGTCTACAGTGGAGGCATTTATTTCATTTGAGTTTACTCAGTTATGCTAACTGCTCTAAAGAAAACGTGACGCCAACGTATAAAATGAATAAGTTAAATTATTGTTGTTGTTATTAAGTTAAAAGTGAATCTAGTGTTATATTTGCTGGTGCCCTGCCATGAACCCTGACTCCACAGCAAACAGAACCGAACCCAACCGTGGCATAGGTGTATCGTTACATCCGTAATAACCGTTTGTCTGCTGTCTGTTAGTCATCGCGTCACCTCAGCTCCGCCCACGTCCCTCCTCTTTGCCCACTGGCAGTTATCCAGGAGTGACGCGCTGCCAAGATGGCGACGGCCAGCTCGACCCTTCTTTACGCTTCAGAACTGCTCTTCAGAATCCTGCGGGTGACGTCACGGACAGTACATCCATATTTTTTTTACAGTCTATGGTTTATACTCGACACATCCGCACGAGCGAGGGTGCGCGCGGCAAAAATGATGTCAGCGCGGAGTGGGCGGTCGTGCGCAGTGATCGGAGGCGCGCGCGCAGTCAGCGGAGGCGTGCGGAAAGTATAAACAAGGCTGAAGCACTCTCAGCTGATACTGTAATAATATACTGGAGAAACAGTAGATTTGCACATTTGTGTTCGCGCCATCTATTTACAGTATGTGTTTGCAGCGGTGAGTGATGTAGCCAGATCTCAGAGTTAATGCAGCCTCGCGAAACTCGACTGCATGCTGCAAAGTTCCGGAAGTGACGTGGATATAAACGCTGGATTCACCAGAAATATCCTCTGTGACCCAGAATAGAGGTTTTGACATTATATTGTAGTGAGTTTCTCTGACAACATACAGAGTTTTGTTTGGATATTCTTATGAAAATATTCCTTTTTATTACTCCCATTATTACATGTCTTTTTACATTACATATTGTCCTAAAAACACTTTGCTATGCAAATTAGATATAGCGTATAGATGCATTTCATAGAATGGGAATGGCATTTATGGCCATGTTTATCTTTAATACTTGGTCAGTTTATTGATTTGTTTGGTTAACTTTGGATAAATATTTTATTTTAATACCGTGCACTTCACAAAGTTAAGATTCGAGATGTGGTTCAAGTCAGTGTTCAATAAATGAAGTTTAGAAATGTTGTGCATGCAAATGAAGGCGAAAACTTCAAGATCAGCCCTAAAAATCGGCTGACCCTGACCTCTAAACATCGGCTATAGAACAACCCATATCGGCCGATATCTAATCACAAGCACCATGTTTTGTGGCATTATCTAGATCAGCATGGTCGTTATGACTCATGGTTATGGATTATTATAGTTCTTGAACACCATGTTTATGAGTCCTTTAGGTTCTAGATCAGCTATAGACAGTATAATAACAGTTCTAGATCAGCATAGTTATGGACTATTATGGTTCTCCGGCACCACTGAGGCTCTAGATCATCATGATTGTGGGCTATGAAGACTGAATGTGTGTTGTTGTGGCTGTAGGTCTCACCGTGCACGTCTTTCTGCGCGATGTTCTGCGTCCGGATGAGCGATGACAGCCTCCGCACGTCTCCCCTGAACACACACTCATGCACGGGATACGCGCTGTCAGTGTCGCCGTGGCTCTGGTTCTGCTGAGAGATGGAGCGGGGGATCTTGTGGTTGCTGCCGCTGAAGATCTTGCTGCCTCGGTTGGCTTTGATCGGCCCGGTGGCCGCCGGTTCCTCGTCCGGCTCCAGCAGATCCAAGCCCGCCTTGCGCTCTTTGCGCACCGAGCGGATCTTCTCTCCCGTCATATTTACACAGATGAGCGGTGGAAAACAGCAGCCCCCACAACATGAACACTGTCCGGTGACTTAACCGAGACGGACGGGAATGAAACACGCACCGGGGCGACGCATCTAACGGTAAACAAACGACACACACTCACACACCCTACGAGGAAGAGCCATCTGCCATCTTCCGCTCACACTCTCGCGAGAACCACCAACGGGTGGCATTGAACACACGGGAGAGTCTCGCGAGAATGAGGGGACTCACCCTCATGCATCGAAACAATCCTCTACTCTCGCGAGAATGGCACGCAGGTTGAATAGAGATTGGCTGGTGTCGCGAGATCGCCTGGCACAGCTTCACTTGTTTGTTTGACATACACAAACCGTTTAGGATATTTGGACTTAACTAGCTAAATAGAAGCGAATAGTTTTGTTGTCATTTTATAAATGGCAATACGCAAAGAAACGTTTAGAGTAGAAGAGGCCCACACATGCGCAGTGTCACTGCTGACACCTGCTGGAGAGTGAACTTCATTTCAAAGGGAAAATCTGACTTTGATTTAAAGTCCCCATGAAATCAAAATGGCTCAAAGTTGTTTTTTTTTTTTTGGCTTTTAGTATGGATGTGTTAGCTATATTTTAAAGCGATATGGAGGAGATTAGAAGGAAACGGCTTTAACCGCCGAGCTGTGATATAAACAAAATGCTATTGGCTATTTTTTAAAAGGGGAGGAGCTGTTCGATATGCCCCGCCCTGTTTTTCTGTTTAATAATGCTGCGCATTTCAAGGCACTTCAGTGGGACTTTAAAAACAAACCAAATTCTTATTAGTTTAGAAATTCATATTAATAATAATATTACACGCCCTTCTCATGTCCAAAGCGCTACAACGCAAAGTAAGCAAATTATAAAAATACAAACAAAAAATTCAACAACACAGCAAATAGTTTTAAAAAGATGAGTATTTAAAGACTTCTCAAAACAGTGTTGGGGAATTTATAGCCACCAAGGGAAGACCATTATAATTATTATTATAGTATATGAATCTAAATGAGAGTTTTCGCATATTCCTTCTTTTTAGATGGTCATGCAAATTAAATATCACATATTATCGCGAATATAACTAACAAAATTATACGAAGCCAAAATGACCTTGTTTGTCTGGAAGTTGTATATTATTGTAAATATTGTGTCACTTTTTTATACCTAATTATGCATAATTACAAGTAACTAATCCTAACCGTAACTCTATAGTAAGTACATGTAGTTAATTAATATTACTCAGTAGTTATTTGAGTAAGTACAATGTAACTACGTCACATTAGAACAAGATGAGTAAAGTTCGTTGGGACACACTTTGATGTTAAAGTTTGAAAGTTTTATAAGCATTAAATTTAGTTAAAAGAAAGACAATGCTAGAATAAATTAACATGTTTTAACACATTACTAGCATGAATTATCATTTCGCAAGCATGTTTAACACATTGCTAACATGATTTAGCATTTTGCTAGCATGTCTTAATACATTGGTAAGATGACATAGCATGTTAGCATTTTACCACATTGTTAACATGATTTAACAATTTGCTAACATGAATTAGCACATTGCTAACATTAATTGGCATGTGTTAACATGACTTATGTTTGCTAATGTTTTAGTACATTGTTAGCATGTTGTTAGCATTTTGATAGCATGTTTTTACCATGAATTAACATTTTGCTAGCATGCTGCTTACATGTTTTAGGACATTGCATGGATTTAGCATGTTATAATTTTTTTTAACATGTTTGCTAGCATGAATTAGCATTCTGCTACAAGTCTAAGCATGTTGTTAACATGTTTTAACACATTGTTAGCACTGATTTAACATTTTGAAAGCATTTTGTTATCATGAATTAACATGTAGTTAACACGATTTAACATGTTCCTAGCATTTTTTACAACACTTCTAGTACAAATTAGCATGTTTTTAACACATTGCTAACATGAGTTATCATGTTGCTACCATGTTGTTAACATGAGTTAGCATTTTTTGCTAGCATGTTGATAGCATGTTTTTGTTATCATGAATAATCAAGTTGCTAGCATGATTTAGCATGTTTGCTAGCACATGTTTGCTAGCATGTTTTAACATGTTATCATGATTAATCAAGTTACTAGCATGATTCAGCATTTTACTAGCATGTTTTAACACGTTATTGTGATTAATCAAGTTGCTAGCATGTTTTGGCATTAATTAGCCTGTTGCTAGCATGATTCAGCATTTTACTAACATGTTATCATGATTAATCAAGTTTGCATGATTTAACATTTTGCTAGCGCATGTTTGCTAGCATGTTTTAACATGTTATCGTGATTAATCAAGTTGCTAGCATGTTTTGGCATTTGAATTAGCCTGTTGCTAACATGTCCTTAAACTAGCTGATAGGCTTTGCCAGTGATAGATGCGTAGTGGATGAAGCTCAAATAATCTATTAGAGTTACTGTATTAAAGTTTTCACCCCATCAATGAAAGTTTATGTGATTTTTATCATTTTTAATATAAATTTTTATGAAAATCAGTTTGAAAAGATACAGCGACTCGAGTCAGAACGGCCTAAATGTCTGAGCCGAGTTTAATAATGTTTACAGTTTCGCTCAGAAGAAGAAGCTTAAATAGTAGATCAGTTTGTTGGCTTGACAAAGTTTAACCAAACATAAATTCTATACGTTTTGTTGACCACATGTTGTGTGGTCAGTGTTGAACGACGGCAGAACCGATGACTTGAGTTTATTCTCAGACTTGCATTGAACTCAGGGATTAGCGTGAACGCAGCCAATCACGTTTGTCCTTCAGTTTGAGCTCCTGAGGGCAGAGGTGCTGTGACACACACAGTGACAGACTGACCGTTGAGTGACCGCAGCAGCTGCTCTGAAACCTGTCGTCCATCAGACTCTCCTGACACACACACGCACTGAGCGTTTCTCTGGGATCACACGGATATCTGATGGAGGGCTGAAATCATTCTGATCTGATGATGAAATCTGCTAATAAGTGAGTGAGTATATTTGAGAAGAAACTCAAATCTGTCTCTAATGGTATTCAGTTGTTTTACAGAAGGACAGTGTTCCAATAACATGATTAGGATGCAGTTTAAACAAGTCATAATTATTGATAAACACCGTAAAACGTTTCATGGCACTTTTCCACTTGTTTCTCTTTTATTAGCAGCCATTGTGAGTGTTGTAAGAGCCTGTGTTTATGTGTGTTTGTGTTCCCTTTTCATTGTCTTGTGTTACTCCAGCATTCTCTGGCTGCTTTCACATCAACTCACATGCTCAGAAACGTCAAACACGTTCAGAAATGTGATATTAGTAATGATTTCAGTGTTGTCTGATGATCCCTCTCACTTCAGCAGCATTAAAGTCTGTGTATATGAAGGATGATTCACGCAAATGGAGAAAGATTTAAAACAGCGGATTATTTTTCCCTCAGAATGTGCAGAATTATGCTTTGGGATGATGGATAATCAACATAGAAGAAGTGTTAATGTGAGTAAACAAGCACATTTAAAAAAAATTGAAATACTGTATACATTTTATAAACCAAGCAAGCGTCTAAAATATTGATTCAGGATTCGGCAGACAAGCTAAAACTACAACAGAATTCAGCCTTTGACCTATTAAAAGTAAAGGGTTAGTTCGCCCAAAAATGAAAATTAATCACTCTCCCTCGTGTCGTCTCAAACCCATAAGGCTTTTGTTCATCTTCAGAACACAAATGAAGATCCGTTTGATGAAATCTGATTGATTTCTGTTCCTCCATTGACAGCTACGCAACTACCACTTTCAAGAAAGGTAGTAAAGACATCATGCAAAGTAATCCATGTAAAGTAATTAATGTAAAAGACCATTAGTCAATGTAAAGTAATCTGTTAAAGTAACCCATGTAATGTAATTAAAGACACCATTAAAGTAATCCATGTAATCTATTAAAGTAATCCATTAAAGTAATCCATGTTAAGTAATTAATGTAAAGACATCATTAAAGTAATCTGTGTAAAGTAATTCATGTAAAGTAAACCATTAAAGTAATCCATGTAGACACCATTAAAGTAATCCATGTAAAGTAATCCATTAAAGTAATCCATGTAAAGTAATTCATGTAAAGACACCATTAATAAATTAATATTACACCATTAATATTACATTAAGTAATCCAAGTAATCCATGTAAAGAGACCCATTAAAGTAATCCATTAAAGTAATCCATGTAAAGAGACCCATTAAAGTAATCCATTAAAGTAATCCATGTAAACACCATTAAAGTAATTCATGTAAAGTAATCCATTAAAGTAATCCATGTAAAGTAATTCATGTAAAGACACCATTAATAACTTAATATTACACCATTAATATTACATTAAGTAATCCAAGTAATCCATGTAAAGAGACCCATTAAAGTAATCCATTAAAGTAATCCATGTAAAGTAATTAATGTAAAGACACCATTAAAGTAATCCATGTAAAGTAATCCATTAAAGTAATCCATGTAAAGTAATTAATGTAAAGACACCATTAATAAATTAATATTACACCATTAATATTACATTAAGTAATCCAAGTAATCCATGTAAAGAGACCCATTAAAGTAATCCATTAAAGTAATCCATGTAAAGTAATTAATGTAAAGACACCATTAAAGTAATCCATGTAAAGTAATCCATTAAAGTAATCCATGTAAAGTAATTAATGTAAAGACACCATTAATAAATTAATATTACACCATTAATATTACATTAAGTAATCCAAGTAATCCATGTAAAGAGACCCATTAAAGTAATCCATTAAAGTAATCCATGTAAAGTAATTAATGTAAAGACACCATTAAAGTAATCCATGTAAAGTAATCCATTAAAGTAATCCATGTAAAGTAATTCATGTAAAGTAATTAATGTAAAGACACCATTAAAGTAATCCATGTAAAGTAATCCATTAAAGTAATCCATGTAAAGTAATTCATGTAAAGACACCATTAATAAATTAATATTACACCATTAATAATACATTAAGTAATTAAGTAATCCATGTAAAGAGACCCATTAAAGTAATCCATTAAAGTAATCCATGTAAAGTAATTAATGTAAAGACACCATTAAAGTAATCCATGTAAAGTAATCCATTAAAGTAATCCATGTAAAGTAATTCATGTAAAGACACCATTAATAAATTAATATTACACCATTAATATTAAGTAATCCAAGTAATCCATGTAAAGAGACCCATTAAAGTAATCCATTAAAGTAATCCATGTAAAGTAATTAATGTAAAGACACCATTAAAGTAATCCATGTAAAGTAATCCATTAAAGTAATCCATGTAAAGTAATTAATGTAAAGACACCATTAATAAATTAATATTACACCATTAATATTACATTAAGTAATCCAAGTAATCCATGTAAAGAGACCCATTAAAGTAATCCATTAAAGTAATCCATGTAAAGTAATTAATGTAAAGACACCATTAAAGTAATCCATGTAAAGTAATCCATTAAAGTAATCCATGTAAAGTAATTCATGTAAAGTAATTAATGTAAAGACACCATTAAAGTAATCCATGTAAAGTAATCCATTAAAGTAATCCATGTAAAGTAATTCATGTAAAGACACCATTAATAAATTAATATTACACCATTAATATTACATTAAGTAATCCAAGTAATCCATGTAAAGAGACCCATTAAAGTAATCCATTAAAGTAATCCATGTAAAGTAATTAATGTAAAGACACCATTAAAGTAATCCATGTAAAGTAATCCATTAAAGTAATCCATGTAAAGTAATTCATGTAAAGACACCATTAATAAATTAATATTACACCATTAATATTACATTAAGTAATCCAAGTAATCCATGTAAAGAGACCCATTAAAGTAATCCATTAAAGTAATCCATGTAAAGACACAATGTAAAGTGACACAAGTGCCAAAAAACATAATTTAAAACTAAATATTAAAAATATGAATGCACCATGGCGCATGCGTGTTGTGTTGACGCGAGAAGGGCGACGCATTTTACCCTGTAGGCTACGATGTAAGATCTGTTATATGTATCCCCCAATTTCTGTTTGACTTCTGTTTAATGTTAAATGTCACTGTATATTTTTCTGAAAGTTGAATAAAAAAACATTGCAAAGAACAAGAATACAGAGGGGGAAAACAAATTGGTCAATAAAAAAAAAGAGAGCGGCGACTCATG
>JAGHMJ010001977.1:330000-355000 GCA_018749465.1 Paracanthobrama guichenoti
CAGCAGACCGCTCACCCACACGACGCCATGAAAAATGGGCGCAAAAACAAAAGTGTTGCGTTTATAATTTTGTTCAGTGTAAATACCATGATAGCTGAATATGGTGATCAGTCAGAAGCACGTCACTGTGTGTGCCTGTACTTTTCTGTAAGAGCATCCACACTGATGTATTGACATTCTGCTTGGGAACGAGGCTGTTTGTCTGATATTGTGTGTGATTATGTGTGTTCACAGGCGTCCCGGGCGATAGGCGCCATCAGTTTGGTGACGGCTGCAGCGAGTGCTTTCTCAGTGCTGGGTATCATCAACACACGCTCCAGAAACAGACCGTTCTAGATCACAGAAGACATTATATGGAGTGACCTGAGTTATATCTGCTGGCCTTTTCATTCAGATTGAAAGATTGTAGGGCACCTGACACAAGTTGTGTGTGACAATGCATTGAACTTTTGCTGTGAAAACTTGATATGGTATTAAAAACTGCTTTATTTCCTGCTTAAATGTTGATTATTCCTCATTCTCCATTGTTGCGGCTCCTCTCTTCCCAGTCTGTCAGTAACGCTCCGTTTAGTTCCTGTCTCTATGAAGCCCCTCCTTCTGAAAAGCACACTGTGCTCTGATTGGTCGGCTGGAGCAGTGTGTTGTGATTGGTGTTTGGGGAATGTCCCTCCCCTTACCATAACTGCCAGTTTCAACAGAGGACTAACTCAACCAGGCCCCGGCCCTTTATTCTGCATATTAATTATTTAAATTAGGAATATTGTGATGTGTTTGTTCCCGGAAGAAATATTTGAACAAAAAATTAAATGTTAAAAAACACCTCACAACATATATTGGAAAGAAATGTTTTAATGAAATATTTCAAATGTACAAAAAGTTGAAAACAACAATCTAGGCAACCATGTGTGACGGTTACTAGGGTTTTGTGGGTGGTTGTTAGGCAGGTGCTTGGCTGTTGCTAAAGTATTCTGGTTGGTTGCTATGGTGTTCTGGGTGGTTGCTTGGGTGTTATGAGTAGTTGATAGTGTTTCTAGGCAGTTGCTAGTTGTCACAGATGTTTACTATGGAGTTTTTAAACATGTTTTAGCACTTAGCTAATCACTATTAGCATGTAGCTGTCCACTGATAGCATGTGTAGCATGTTGGAAGTCCTGTTTGCTAGCAAAAGAGCCAACCCCCATGTCTCTATGATGTTCTGATGCAGAGATATAGGTCTTGCTAAACAGTTGCTAGGGTACTCTGTTTGGTTGCTAGGGAGTGGCTTGGCAGTTGCCAATGTTGAGGATACTCCAATGGCTGCTTGCCTGTGTGAATGATATAAACCAACCTTATGATGTTCAGATTTTAAGATATCCCTCTTTGGGTTTGGGTTGCTAGGGCGGTCTCAGTGGTTGCTAGGGCATGGTTAAAATCTTAAAGGAGGCACAAATCAAAAGAGCGAAATTCATGGGTCTCTAAGATGTCCTCTATTTTTCAATGGTCTATGGGGTGGTTGCTATGGTGCTGTAACTGGTTTGTTAGGGTGTGGCTATGAAGATTTTAAGTAATTTCTTATTGGCTGCTTGAGTCAAATGAGAGAGAGAGAGAGAGAGAGAGAGAGAGAGAGAGAGGTGATTGGTGTTTGGGAAATGTCCCGCCCCTTACCATAACCACCAGTTTCAACCAAGTCAACCAGGCCCTGCCCCTTTATTCTGCATATTAATTATTTAAATAAGGAATATTTTGACGTGTTTGTTCCCGGAACAAATATTAAAATGTTTTAAAAAAAAACACCCACAACATATATTGGAAAGAAAGGTTTTAATTACATATTTCAAATGTACAAAAAGTTGAAAACAACAATCTAGGCAACCATGTGTGAAGTTAGCACAATGCTGATTGGTCAGCTGTGAACCGGAGCTGCTGATTGGTCGGATCAGCTGTTCTGTGCAGCCTGTTGCATGATGACAGAGCAGAGACTCAATAACTGCAGATACTCATCAGCGCCGTCTGCCAGACACTTATCCACCTCCTGAAAGAGTCAGAACACGTCAACAAAACCACCACAGTTCCACTGAACAGCACAAGAAAAACTCTCGTATTTCACTGTGGAGTCTCGGTTCACTTACGGCCATCTTCTCTGCAATCACAGATTTCTGTTTATCGCTCAGCTTCTCTTCAATGATGACGTCATGTAACTGGTTGAGAACGTTGGTTCCAGCGAATCCCTGATCGATCAGATCCTGCACAGATCAAGACGAGCTTTATAACAAAAAAAAAAAATCATAAATACAATCACTAGTAATGGCGCTGTGACCAAATTGATGTGTTGTGTTCAAAGTGACAATGAAAAAAATTTGGTGTCAATATGCCAAAGCATTGCAGAGATACAGCCTCAGAGTTGTTCTGGCATCATGCCTGAATAATCGGCTGCGGCCCGGAGGCTTGCTCCAAACTTCATTTCGTTATACTGTACTTGTACATGTGTAATGACGAATAAACTTCAACTTCAACTTTGTTGCTGCGCTATACCAAAATGATTTCGTCTATTGACACTAAATCTTTTATCACTAAGTTTTAACACTTAGCTAATCACTATTAGCATGTAGCCATCTACTGCAAGCATGTGTAGCATGTTGGAAGTCCTGTTTGCTAGCAAAAGAGCCAACCCCCATGTCTCTATGATGTTCTGATGCAGAGATATAGGTCTTGTTAAACAGTTGCTAGGGTACTCCGTTTGGTTGCTAGGGAGCGGCTTGGCAGTTGCCAATGTTGAGGATACTCCAATGGCTGCTTGCCTGTGTGAATGATATAAACCAACCTTATGACGTTCAGATTTTAAGATATCCCTCTTTGGGTTTGGGTTGGTAGGGTGGTCTCAATGGTTGCTAGGGCATGGCTAAAATCTTAAAGGAGGCGCAAATCAAAAGAGCAAAATTCATGGGTCTCTAAGATTTTCTGATTCATTTATATCACTCTCGTCTATTTTTCAATGGTCTATGGGGTGGTTGCTAGGGTGCTGAAACTGGTTGCTAGGGTGTGGCTATGAAGATTTTAGGTAATTTTGAGTCTCACCTTCACCGCGACCTCCAGCTTCTCAAAAGCGCCTTTGTAGCAGATCTGGAGAAGTGCTTCAATCACTTTGGGTGGAACCACCTTGAACAGAAAGTGCAGTTTAAGGACGGTTTATTCAAAGTCTCGGTGTCGATCAGGTGCGTTCACTCACCCCGGCGATCTCGATGATGATTTGTTCAGTGATTTCCCGCTCAGCGTTGAGTCTGGCGGCGCTCTGGAGATACGTGATGGCTTTCCTGAGATCTCCGTCCGATACCTTCACCAGAGCCTCGATTCCCTTCAACACACACATTCCCTGACATATTAACACCATAACAGAGAGTGCGTGCTTTAAAGGCGGCGTGAAAGGGAAGTTGCGCTAGTCTTCTCTACAGTGAGTGAATCGCTTCAGGAACAAGAACAAATGTAGGGCGGGGCTTGATTTTGTTCATGGGGAACTAATAGAAATAGAAATTAATAGCATATAGGTGGGGTAGAGCATGTTTTAGCATTTCAGCATTGTGCTAAACCATGTTAGCAAAATGCTAATACAGTTTTATCAAATGAGAAACCTCACATTTCAACCTTTAACAAAACATGTTAACAATGTGCTAATGCTAACACATGTTAACAACATACCAAATCATGTCAATTCATGCTAACCATTTGTCAATCTGTTAACAAACGTGCTACATCATGTTAACATCATTTTAAAACATCTTAAAATGCTAAAACTGGGCTAAATCATGCTAGCAACAGGTTAACAATGAGCTAATGCATGCTAGCATTGTACTAACAAATGCTAAATCATGGTAGCAACACAGCAAACCATGCTAGCATGATTTGGTGTGTTGCTAGCACAATGTGCCAATTCAGGCTAACAATGTGCTAGATCATACTAACATCGTTTTAAATTACATTAAGTTACCACCATTAAAACATGCTAGTGACAGGTTAACAATGTGCTAATGCATGTTAGCAACACACTAATTCATGTTAATAACATGTTAATCGTGTTAATGCTAACGACAATGCTAAATCATGGTAACAACAACAAATCATGCTAACGTGAAATAATGTTGTTAGCATTATTTTGTGTGTTGCTACCATGGTTGCTACCATTTATTTGTATGTGACAAATAAAACTCTTGAATGATGTGTCAATTTATGCTAGCATTTGCTAAATAATGCTAACTGCATGTTAACAAAATGTTGAAATAATGCTAACAACAGGTTAACAATGAGCTAATGCATGCTAGCAATATGATAATCACGAATTTAAAACAACAATGATAAATAATGTTAACAACATGTAAGCACTGTAATAACATGTTAACAACATGTTAATGCGCTAATGCATGTTAACGCTGTGTGCTAAAACAATGCTAGAAACATGTTACATCATGCCAATGTTGAATCATGTTAACAACATGCATTAATGCTAACAAAATGCTAATCAAGGTAGCAACACAACATGATTTAACACATTGCTAGCATGTTTTAACATGTTGTTAACATGATTTAGCAAATGCTAGCATTAATTGGCACACCATGGTAGCAACACACCAAATCATGCTAGCAACATGCTATTTTATGGATAATAATGAACAGGACCGCTCCGTTTACATCTTTGCTGTACTTGAGGTTCTCCTTCCCACAGATCTCCAGCAGACGCTCCTGCTGAATGCCATTGGCCAGCGGTTTGAAGCGGAACTTGGAGCATCTGGAGGTCAGCGGCTCGATGATCCTGAGGAAACACACGCGAGTTAAGAGTCGGCGCAGTGGAAGAGGCCGCGGAGGGTTTGTGCATTCACACTGCAATGTTAAATCATGCTATCAACATGCTAACAAGTTGAATCATGTTAGCAAAAATACTCAAACATGTTAGCAATGTGTTAAATCATGTTAGCAACATGCTAATCAAGTTAACTGTGTTAATGCTAACAACATGCTAAATCATGGTAGCAACACAGCAAATCGTGCTAGCAAGAAATGTGGTGTTTGCTACCATGATGTGCAAATTAATTTGTTAAATAATGCTAACAACATGTAAAAACTTGCTAGCAACGTGTTAAATCATGTTAGCAACATATCAAAATATGCTAGCACTGTGCTAAATTTTTGACCGGCACACTGACCGGCTGACATAGTTGCAGATGAGGCAGAAGCGCGTGGTTCTCGACTCTTTCTCCATCGTGCGTCGGAGCGCCGCCTGAGCCGCGTTAGTCATGGAGTCCGCCTCATCTAGGATGATGATCTTAAATGGCGGACACGGCTTCCCGCTGGGATTCAGAGAGCAAAGCTTGTGATCAGAAACACTCGATCAGTGGGAAATCGCAGCGCTTAGCGGCGGCGTAACTCACTCTGTGCGCGAGCCGGCCACCGTCAGCTGGGCGAAGCGCTTCACCTTCTCACGGACCACCTGAATCCCTCGCTCATCCGACGCGTTGAGCTCCAGAACTCTCTGCCGGTACAGCTCCGGTCTGCACACACATGAGCATAAGCACACGCGTGTCTAAATCAGCATCAGCATCATCACGTCTGCAGATCTTACCCATAAAGCTCTCTGGCCGCCGCGAGGATGGTGGACGTCTTTCCTGTGCCTGGAGGTCCGTAGAACAGCAGGTTGGGCAGCTGTGACGGAGCACATTTCAGTTTTAGTCATTTTTGTACATTAACTTGCCTTGGCAACTAATTGAAATATATTTAATTAATTTTTATTCCTGTTTCAGTTAATATTTTAACAACAAACAAACATACAAAAATTTGAATAATGCTAACAACATGCTAAATCATGCTAACAACATGTTAAACCATGCTAGCATTGTGCATATTCAACATTAAAACATGCTAGCAACATGCTAATTCATGTTAGCAAACATGTTAATCATGCTAACAATTTGTTAATGCTAACAACATGGTAAAACATGGTAGTTACATTAAATCACGGTAACAAGTCAAATCATGCTAGCAAACATGGTAATTAATGCTAGCAAAGAGCCAATTCATGCTAACAATGTGTTAAATCTTGTTAACATGTTAAAAAATGTTAGCACTGATCAATCATGCTAGCAACATGTTAACAATGTGCTAATGCATGCTAGCATCATGCAAATTCAAACAAGCAATGTATTAAATCATGTTATCAAAGTGCTAAGTAATGCTAGCACTGTGCTAAATTACACTAGCATGTTAACCATGTACTAATGCATACTAGCAACATGCAAATTCAAGCAAGCAACGTGCTTAATCAATCCAATCAAGCCGAAAGCATACTTTGTTTAAGCGTACGCACACAGTCAAACGCAATACTCCGCAAAGTATAGTACTTCTTTTGACTCGTACTCGTAGTTTTAAGCTATCTCTTGCCACGAGTTACAACCCATGTAAATACTGCAACAAATGTAAATGCGCATGTTTGATCTGGGCGTACAAAGTACGCACGGTTACAACAATCCGGCGATGCGCATTCGGTACGCACTTACTCTTCTGATGACAAAATTCACGTCACGCGAACTGTACGCTGACCCTCGCGTCCACGAAAAAAGTGGAGTATACTTTGGCCTTTAGAAACATGGTAATCATGCTAGCAACATGTTAAAACATGCTAAATCATGCTAGCAACATGTTAAAACATGCTAGAAATGTGCTTTTAAGTTATTTTATTTACAGTTTTTTCCAAAGATTTTTTTTTGTCATTTTAGGTAGTTTTTAAATCACACTGATGCAAGTTAAAATATAAAAAAATGAATTGGTTTTAATTAGTTATTTGACGCTATAAAAACAGGGGTTTGACATCATGATTGACAGCTTCTCTGACCGAAGTACCAACAGACCTTTTCCGGGATTTTCCATAATCGTTACTTCACACGGACACAATGAGTTTGAGATTGATTCTGCGGGAGTTTGGCCGGGGCCTTGACACCTCGGCTCCACGTAATCAGCGCCGTATTGGGCCATACGTCCATCTTTTGTTACGGCCTATGATATATTTAGTTTAGTTTAAAGGGTAACTAACCCCTAAAACAACTTATTTTAGTTAACGGGCTTTATTAGTGCTGTTCATTGATTCGAGTAAATGTTTTGACATCTATGTTGAAATGTTTAGCGTCTGAGTGCTGCCCTCTTAAGGCGAACGGTGGCTACTGCAGTTGAATCGTGCCGGCGTATATAGGGAGTTAAGACAGCTGTCAATCAATCCGTCACTGCGGGTCTCAGGTGCACGCCCCCCCGCTCAGCCCCGCCCTCGGTTCGTCCGCTCTGTCTCCGCCCTCTTTTCCAAATATTGCCAGTGGGTGGAGTTAGGCTGCGATCAGGGGTTGAGTTACCCTTTAAGGTAATAACACTGAACAGAGAGGAAGGAATGTGACTTTCTTGGGATCAAGCTACTGACGTTTCTGACCACGGTAAATGACATGACACGTGATCACTGATTTCATCACGCATGCAGTGCAGGAGCCTCACGCACATCAGCGCCCTCTAGGGATTTCTTCAGTACTGCAACCACCTCCTCCTGAAAGGCCACTTCATCCACACACTTCGGTCTGCTGAGGAGATAAAATAAACACACACACACACACACACACATCCCAGGGCTATTATGAACACACTCTGGAGCAAAAATACTTAATTCAGTCTAATTTTTAACATTTCCCGATATGATACATCAACAACTCTCAGATCATATTGGGCTTTTATATGCAAATATGATGAAGTCTCACTATTTCTCCACCCAGGGCACTGCTCTCGGCTTCTTCTCTCCACCTGATGATGAGGATGATGAAGGTTTCTGAGCTTTAACACTCTGTGTTCCTTTCAAAAACGCCTGCATTTCTCCTCCTATGAACACACGACCGAACACACGCGTGACAAGCTGGCACGACCGAAGGAAGAGAATAAAGCAGAATAAATCGCCTTAAAGTTAAATAAATGTGAATGAAACACTTCGTGGGTTTGTTGACACTCCGCGAGACAGTCAGATTCCCGCCAGACACGCGTATACGTCACTGGCGCGCGCCGCAGCCGCTCATCATCACGTGATCACATTCATGACGGTTTTGAATTTTTAACGGTTTTTTATTTATTTTATTCATTAATTTCATACTTGTTTTTTTATATTATATTATTTGTAATTATTTGATGTATAGTCATTGTTCATGGACTGGGATGGCTGAATGTTTGTAAATTGAATTCTATTTTAAAAAAGTAATTTAAGTAATAATATTAATATCGTTAGTAATATTTCCACACAGCCAAGAATATGTATTTCAAATAATTAAATTGTTTCGCCACAGGTGGTAAACGTAATTTTTATGTGGGTAAATATCAAGTTGAACGACAGTAAACCATACTTAATTATTATTATTTATTTATTTTTAAATGACGTACATCATACATAAAAAAATATTAAATTAAACAAATTCAGTAATCAAACCCACTATTGTTTTCGAAAACAAAATCAAGCACTGTGAGCATTTATTTTGTTTTGTGTGTGTGTGTGTGTGTGTGTGTGTGTGTATTATATATATATACACAACGCATAATAAAAATGTATATATGAAAAATGGTCATTTATTGTGCTACTCTTATGTTCTATTTTCCTGGTGACGGGAATGAACCATGGAGTGATCTCAAGGCGTCTCTGCGCTCTGTTAGTTTTGTCTGCGCCGCCATGCGTCATTGCGTCACCACACTCTAAAAACAGAGATAAAGCACATTTAGTAACTTAAAACCAGCATTTTAAAAATAAAAACAAATCAAGCTGTATATCCAAATAATCTTCTCAAAATTTTAGAAAAGTAAAAATGTGCGCTTTTTGGTTTTTTTTATGTATATTTAGTATTTTATATTATTATACTTATTAATTTCGATATATTGTTATTATTTATTATATTATACTTATTATGTTCTATTTTCCCCGTGACGGTAGTGATCCGCCATCTGCGTCCCGGCACTCTGCTAGTTTTGTCTGCGCCGCCGTGCGTCATTGCGTCATCACACGCTCAGTGTTTTTGCTTCGTCTCTTTCAAACCGCGGAGATACTCTTTCTTTTCTACCTTCGGTTTTTCCTCTCGGTTTGGACTTTTGCTCCTCGACGGATGCTCGTGTGTTTGTCGTCACGTGCGTGGAGCGAGGGACGCGGACCGCGCCGAGAGCAGGGAGTTTTTGGAGGCGTTTTATTGCGCATGTTCATGAACCGCCCGAATGAACGCGGATCAATAAAACACTGAGATCTGATCAAAACACGCTCATCAGCATCAAAAACAGCGAGAGACCTGAAAGCAGATGCTTTCTGTGACTGGAGTCACTGATCAGACTGATCGATACCTCATCGATATCTGATCGATAACAGAGGAGCCCTGAGGAGATGCGCGCGCACTGATACACACATCTGATCGATAACACATGACGGACGGTCTGGAGGATGCAATGGTCACATTAGACAGGTGTGCTCTTCCTCCTCCTCCTCCTCCTCCTCTGGCTGGATGCTTTGAGCCGGTGTGTGAGATCAGGTGGATGTGAGACACACACACACACACACACACAGTCATGCAGGCTGCGCCCCTCCAGTATGATTTCTACAGTGAGGATAACGCGCCCAAATGGAGAGGACTGCTGGTGCCATCACTCAACAAGGTGAGACAGCTGTCACACTACATACATGACACATACATGACACCTGCTTGCATTGCAATAAAGATCATGCATTCCTGGGGATCGAACCCATGACCTTGTCATTGCAAGTGCCTTGATTTTTACTGTTCGAGCTGCAGAAATGCCGATATGAGTTTATTATCGGCCGATACTGATACCAAAATCATATCTGAGTGCCGATATCTGAAGAACAGGTGACCGATACAATGCAGTGTAGCGCATTATAATATAAAAATGTGCTTGGGTGGATCTTTATTACATAGCCTAAAGCTTCGAATTTATGACATGCTAAGTCATATTTATAAGATGAATATCCTATATGACCTAGAGACAAAATTATGACATAAAAAGACATGATTATGATGCGATACAGTCAAAAGTATGACATATAAAGACATGATTATGATGCGATACAGTCAAAATTATGACATAAAAAGACATGATTATGATGCGATACAGTCAAAATTATGACATAAAAAGACATGATTATGATGCGATACAGTCAAAATTATGACATATAAAGACATGATTATGATGCGATACAGTCAAAATTATGACATATAAAGACATGATTATGATGCGATACAGTCAAAATTATGACATAAAAGACATGATTATGATGCGATACAGTCAAAATTATGACATAAGACATGATTATGATGCGATACAGTCAAAATTATGACATATAAAGACATGATTATGATGCGATACAGTCAAAATTATGACATATAAAGACATGATTATGATGCGATACAGTCAAAATTATGACATAGAAAGACATGATTATGATGCGATACAGATCAAAATTATGACATATAAAGACATGATTATGATGCGATAGTCAAAATTATGACATATAAAGACATGATTATGATTATGACATATAAAGACATGATTATGATGCGATAGTCAAAATTATGACATATAAAGACATGATTATGATGCGATACAGTCAAAATTATGACATAAAAAGACATGATTATGATGCGATAGTCAAAATTATGACATATAAAGACATGATTATGATGCGATACAGTCAAAATTATGACATATAAAGACATGATTATGATGCGATAGTCAAAATTATGACATATAAAGACATGATTATGATGCGATACAGTCAAAATTATGACATATAAAGACATGATTATGATGCGATACAGTCAAATTATGACATAAAAAGACATGATTATGATGCGATAGTCAAAATTATGACATATAAAGACATGATTATGATGCGATACAGTCAAAATTATGACATATAAAGACATGATTATGATGCGATATAGTCAAAATTATGACATATAAAGACATGATTATGATGCGATACAGTCAAAATTATGACATAAAAAGACATGATTATGATGCGATACAGTCAAAATTATGACATATAAAGACATGATTATGATGCGATACAGTCAAAATTATGATAAAGACATGATTATGATCGATAGTCAAAATTATGACATATAAAGACATGATTATGATGCGATACAGTCAAAATTATGACATAAAAAGACATGATTATGATGCGATACAGTCAAAATTATGACATAAAAAGACATGATTATGATGCGATACAGTCAAAATTATGACATAAAAAGACATGATTATGATGCGATACAGTCAAAATTATGACATATAAAGACATGATTATGATGCGATACAGTCAAAATTATGACATATAAAGACATGATTATGATGCGATAGTCAAAATTATGACATAAAAAGACATGATTATGATGCGATACAGTCAAAATTATGACATAGAAAGACATGATTATGATGCGATAGTCAAAATTATGACATATAAAGACATGATTATGATGCGAAAGTCAAAATTATGACATATAAAGACATGATTATGATGCGATAGTCAAAATTATGACATATAAAGACATGATTATGATGCGATAGTCAAAATTATGACATAGAAAGACATGATTATGATGCGATAGTCAAAATTATGACATATAAAGACATGATTATGATGCGATATCAAAATTATGACATAGAAAGACATGATTATGATGCGATAGTCAAAATTATGACATATAAAGACATGATTATGATGCGATAGTCAAAATTATGACATAAAAAGACATGATTATGATGCGAGACAGTCAAAATTATGACATAAAAAGACATGATTATGATGCGATACAGTCAAAATTATGACATAAAAAGACATGATTATGATGCGATAGTCAAAATTATGACATAAAAGACATGATTATGATGCGATACAGTCAAAATTATGACATATAAAGACATGATTATGATGCGATACAGTCAAAATTATGACATAAAAAGACATGATTATGATGCGATACAGTCAAAATTATGACATATAAAGACATGATTATGATGCGATACAGTCAAAATTATGACATATAAAGACATGATTATGATGCGATACAGTCAAAATTATGACATAGAAAGACATGATTATGATGCGATACAGTCAAAATTATGACATAAAAAGACATGATTATGATGCGATACAGTCAAAATTATGACATATAAAAGACATGATTATGATGCGACAGTCAAAATTATGACATAAAAGACATGATTATGATGCGATAGTCAAAATTATGACATAAAAAGACATGATTATGATGCGATACAGTCAAAATTATGACATAAAAAGACGATTATGATGCGATACAGTCAAAATTATGACATAAAAAGACATGATTATGATGCGATAGTCAAAATTATGACATATAAAGACATGATTATGATGCGATACAGTCAAAATTATGACATATAAAGACATGATTATGATGCGATACAGTCAAAATTATGACATATAAAAGACATGATTATGATGCGATATAGTCAAAATTATGACATATAAAGACATGATTATGATGCGCGATAGTCAAAATTATGACATAAAAAGACATGATTATGATGCGATACAGTCAAAATTATGACATATAAAGACATGATTATGATGCGACAGTCAAAATTATGACATATAAAGACATGATTATGATGCGATACAGTCAAAATTATGACACAATTAATTATGACATATAAAGACATGATTATGATGCGATACAGTCAAAATTATGACATATAAAGACATGATTATGATGCGACAGTCAAAATTATGACATATAAAAGACATGATTATGATGCGATACAGTCAAAATTATGACATATAAAGACATGATTATGATGCGATACAGTCAAAATTATGACATATAAAGACATGATTATGATGCGATACAGTCAAATTATGACATATAAAGACATGATTATGATGCGATACAGTCAAAATTATGACATATAAAGACATGATTATGATGCGATACAGTCAAAATTATGACATAAAAGACATGATTATGATGCGATACAGTCAAAATTATGACATATAAAGACATGATTATGATGCGATAGTCAAAATTATGACATAAAAAGACATGATTATGATGCGATACAGTCAAAATTATGACATATAAAGACATGATTATGATGCGATAGTCAAAATTATGACATATAAAGACATGATTATGATGCGACAGTCAAAATTATGACATAAAAAGACATGATTATGATGCGATATGATGCGTCAAAATTATGACATATAAAGACATGATTATGATGCGATACAGTCAAAATTATGACATAAAAAGACATGATTATGATGCGATACAGTCAAAATTATGACATAAAAAGACATGATTATGATGCGATAGTCAAAATTATGACAAAGACATGATTATGATGCATATAGTCAAAATTATGACATAAAAAGACATGATTATGATGCGATAGTCAAAATTATGACATATAAAGACATGATTATGATGCGATAGTCAAAATTATGACATATAAAGACATGATTATGATGCGATACAGTCAAAATTATGACATATAAAGACATGATTATGATGCGATACAGTCAAAATTATGACATATAAAGACATGATTATGATGCGATGCGATAGTCAAAATTATGACATATAAAGACATGATTATGATGCGATACAGTCAAAATTATGACATAAAAAGACATGATTATGATGCGATAGTCAAAATTATGACATATAAAGACATGATTATGATGCGATACAGTCAAAATTATGACATAAAAGACATGATTATGATGCGATAGTCAAAATTATGACATATAAAGACATGATTATGATGCGATACAGTCAAAATTATGACATAGAAAGACATGATTATGATGCGATAGTCAAAATTATGACATATAAAGACATGATTATGATGCGATACAGTCAAAATTATGACATAGAAAGACATGATTATGATGCGATAGTCAAAATTATGACATATAAAGACATGATTATGATGCGATAGTCAAAATTATGATAGAAAGACAAAATTATGATGCGACATAGTCAAAATTATGACATAAAAGACATGATTATGATGCGATACAGTCAAAATTATGACATAAAAGACATGATTATGATGCGCGTAAAAAAATATATGACATAAAAAAGACATGATTATGATGCGATAGTCAAAATTATGACATAAAAAGACATGATTATGATGCGATGACAGTCAAAATTATGACATATAAAGACATGATTATGATGCGATACAGTCAAAATTATGACATATAAAGACATGATTATGATGCGATAGTCAAAATTATGACATAAAAAGACATGATTATGATGCGATAGTCAAAATTATGACATATAAAGACATGATTATGATGCGATACAGTCAAAATTATGACATATAAAGACATGATTATGATGCGATAGTCAAAATTATGACATATAAAGACATGATTATGATGCGATAGTCAAAATTATGACATAGAAAGACATGATTATGATGCGATACAGTCAAAATTATGACATATAAAGACATGATTATGATGCGATACAGTCAAAATTATGACATATAAAGACATGATTATGATGCGATAGTCAAAATTATGACATATAGAAAGACATGATTATGATGCGATACAGTCAAAATTATGACATAAAAGACATGATTATGATGCGATACAGTCAAAATTATGACATAAAAAGACATGATTATGATGCGATAGTCAAAATTATGACATAAAAAGACATGATTATGATGCGATACAGTCAAAATTATGACATAGAAAGACATGATTATGATGCGATACAGTCAAAATTATGACATAAAAGACATGATTATGATGCGATACAGTCAAAATTATGACATAAAAAGACATGATTATGATGCGATACAGTCAAAATTATGACATATAAAGACATGATTATGATGCGATACAGTCAAAATTATGACATAGAAAGACATGATTATGATGCGATAGTCAAAATTATGACATATAAAGACATGATTATGATGCGATACAGTCAAAATTATGACATAGAAAGACATGATTATGATGCGATAGTCAAAATTATGACATAAAAGACATGATTATGATGCGATAGTCAAAATTATGACATAAAAAGACATGATGCGATACAGTCAAAATTATGACATAAAAAGACATGATTATGATGCGATACAGTCAAAATTATGACATAAAAGACATGATTATGATGCGATACAGTCAAAATTATGACATAAAAAGACATGATTATGATGCGATACAGTCAAAATTATGACATAAAAGACATGATTATGATGCGATACAGTCAAAATTATGACATAAAGAAGATTATGATGCGATAGTCAAAATTATGACATATAAAGACATGATTATGATGCGATACAGTCAAAATTATGACATAAAAAGACATGATTATGATGCGATAGTCAAAATTATGACATAAAAGACATGATTATGATGCGATACAGTCAAAATTATGACATAGAAAGACATGATTATGATGCGATACAGTCAAAATTATGACATAAAGACATGATTATGATGCGATAGTCAAAATTATGACATCAATTTGCAAAATTATGACATAAAAGACATGATTATGATGCGATACAGTCAAAATTATGACATAAAAGACATGATTATGATGCGATACAGTCAAAATTATGACATAAAAGACATGATTATGATGCGATACAGTCAAAATTATGACATAAAAAGACATGATTATGATGCGATATAGTCAAAATTATGAATAAAAGACATGACATATGCGAAAGACACATAAAAAGACATGATTATGATGCGATACAGTCAAAATTATGACATAAAAAGACATGATTATGATGCGATAGTCAAAATTATGACATAAAAAGACATGATTATGATGCGATACAGTCAAAATTATGACATAAAAGACATGATTATGATGCGATACAGTCAAAATTAGTCAAAATGATTATGATATGACATATAAAGACATGATTATGATGCGATAGTCAAAATTATGACATATAAAGACATGATTATGATGCGATACAGTCAAAATTATGACATAAAAAGACATGATTATGATGCGATAGTCAAAATTATGACATAAAAAGACATGATTATGATGCGATACAGTCAAAATTATGACATATAAAGACATGATTATGATGCGATACAGTCAAAATTATGACATATAAAGACATGATTATGATGCGATACAGTCAAAATTATGACATAAAAGACATGATTATGATGCGATACAGTCAAAATTATGACATATAAAGACATGATTATGATGCGATACAGTCAAAATTATGACATATAAAGACATGATTATGATGCGATAGTCAAAATTATGACATAAAAAGACATGATTATGATGCGATACAGTCAAAATTATGACATAAAAGACATGATTATGATGCGATACAGTCAAAATTATGACATAAAAAGACATGATTATGATGCGATACAGTCAAAATTATGACATAAAAGACATGATTATGATGCGATACAGTCAAAATTATGACATATAAAGACATGATTATGATGCGATACAGTCAAAATTATGACATAAAAAGACATGATTATGATGCGATACAGTCAAAATTATGACATATAAAGACATGATTATGATGCGATACAGTCAAAATTATGACATATAAAGACATGATTATGATGCGATACAGTCAAAATTATGACATATAAAGACATGATTATGATGCGATAGTCAAAATTATGACATAAAAAGACATGATTATGATGCGATACAGTCAAAATTATGACATATAAAGACATGATTATGATGCGATACAGTCAAAATTATGACATAGAAAGACATGATTATGATGCGATAGTCAAAATTATGACATAAAAAGACATGATTATGATGCGATACAGTCAAAATTATGACATAAAAAGACATGATTATGATGCGATACAGTCAAAATTATGACATAAAAGACATGATTATGATGCGATAGTCAAAATTATGACATAAAAAGACATGATTATGATGCGATACAGTCAAAATTATGACATAAAAAGACATGATTATGATGCGATACAGTATGACATAAAAAGACATGATTATGATGCGATACAGTCAAAATTATGACATATAAAGACATGATTATGATGCGATACAGTCAAAATTATGACATATAAAGACATGATTATGATGCGATACAGTCAAAATTATGACATATAAAGACATGATTATGATGCGATACAGTCAAAATTATGACATATAAAGACATGATTATGATGCGATACAGTCAAAATTATGACATATAAAGACATGATTATGATGCGATACAGTCAAAATTATGACATATAAAGACATGATTATGATGCGATAGTCAAAATTATGACATAAAAAGACATGATTATGATGCGATACAGTCAAAATTATGACATAAAAAGACATGATTATGATGCGATACAGTCAAAATTATGACATAAAAGACATGATTATGATGCGATACAGTCAAAATTATGACATATAAAGACATGATTATGATGCGATACAGTCAAAATTATGACATAAAAAGACATGATTATGATGCGATAGTCAAAATTATGACATAGAAAGACATGATTATGATGCGATAGTCAAAATTATGACATAGAAAGACATGATTATGATGCGATAGTCAAAATTATGACATATAAAGACATGATTATGATGCGATACAGTCAAAATTATGACATAAAAGACATGATTATGATGCGATATAGTCAAAATTATGACATAAAAAGACATGATTATGATGCGATACAGTCAAAATTATGACATAAAAGACATGATTATGATGCGATACAGTCAAAATTATGACATATAAAGACATGATTATGATGCGATACAGTCAAAATTATGACATATAAAGACATGATTATGATGCGATAGTCAAAATTATGACATATAAAAGACATTATGATGCGATACAGTCAAAATTATGACATATAAAGACATGATTATGATGCGATACAGTCAAAATTATGACATAAAAAGACATGATTATGATGCGATAGTCAAAATTATGACATAAAAAGACATGATTATGATGCGATACAGTCAAAATTATGACATAAAAGACATGATTATGATGCGATACAGTCAAAATTATGACATATAAAGACATGATTATGATGCGATACAGTCAAAATTATGACATAGAAAGACATGATTATGATGCGATACAGTCAAAATTATGACATATAAAGACATGATTATGATGCGATACAGTCAAAATTATGACATAGAAAGACATGATTATGATGCGATACAGTCAAAATTATGACATATAAAGACATGATTATGATGCGATACAGTCAAAATTATGACATATAAAGACATGATTATGATGCGATACAGTCAAAATTATGACATAAAAAGACATGATTATGATGCGATACAGTCAAAATTATGACATAGAAAGACATGATTATGATGCGATAGTCAAAATTATGACATATAAAGACATGATTATGATGCGATACAGTCAAAATTATGACATAGAAAGACATGATTATGATGCGATAGTCAAAATTATGACATAGAAAGACATGATTATGATGCGATACAGTCAAAATTATGACATAGAAAGACATGATTATGATGCAATAGTCAAAATTATGACATATAAAGACATGATTATGATGCGATACAGTCAAAATTATGACATAAAAAGACATGATTATGATGCGATAGTCAAAATTATGACATATAAAGACATGATTATGATGCGATACAGTCAAAATTATGACATAAAAAGACATGATTATGATGCGATACAGTCAAAATTATGACATATAAAGACATGATTATGATGCGATACAGTCAAAATTATGACATATAAAGACATGATTATGATGCGATACAGTCAAAATTATGACATATAAAGACATGATTATGATGCGATAGTCAAAATTATGACATATAAAGACATGATTATGATGCGATACAGTCAAAATTATGACATATAAAGACATGATTATGATGCGATACAGTCAAAATTATGACATATAAAGACATGATTATGATGCGATACAGTCAAAATTATGACATATAAAGACATGATTATGATGCGATACAGTCAAAATTATGACATATAAAGACATGATTATGATGATACAGTCAAAATTATGACATATAAAGACATGATTATGATGCAGTCAAAATTATGACATATAAAGACATGATTATGATGCGATACAGTCAAAATTATGACATAAAAAGACATGATTATGATGATACAGTCAAAATTATGACATAAAAAGACATGATTATGATGCGATACAGTCAAAATTATGACATAAAAAGACATGATTATGATGCGATATAGTCAAAATTATGACATAAAAAGACATGATTATGATGCGATACAGTCAAAATTATGACATAAAAGACATGATTATGATGCGATAGTCAAAATTATGACATAAAAAAGACATGATTATGATGCGATAGTCAAAATTATGACATAAAAAGACATGATTATGATGCGATACAGTCAAAATTATGACATAAAAAGACATGATTATGATGCGATAGTCAAAATTATGACATAAAAAGACATGATTATGATGCGATACAGTCAAAATTATGACATAGAAAGACATGATTATGATGCGATACAGTCAAAATTATGACATAAAAAGACATGATTATGATGCGATAGTCAAAATTATGACATAGAAAGACATGATTATGATGCGATACAGTCAAAATTATGACATAGAAAGACATGATTATGATGCGATACAGTCAAAATTATGACATAGAAAGACATGATTATGATGCGATACAGTCAAAATTATGACATAGAAAGACATGATTATGATGCGATACAGTCAAAATTATGACATAGAAAGACATGATTATGATGCGATACAGTCAAAATTATGACATAGAAAGACATGATTATGATGCGATAGTCAAAATTATGACATAGAAAGACATGATTATGATGCGATACAGTCAAAATTATGACATAGAAAGACATGATTATGATGCGATACAGTCAAAATTATGACATAGAAAGACATGATTATGATGCGATACAGTCAAAATTATGACATAGAAAGACATGATTATGATGATACAGTCAAAATTATGACATAGAAAGACATGATTATGATGCGATATAGTCAAAATTATGACATAGAAAGACATGATTATGATGCGATAGTCAAAATTAGACATAGAAAAAATTGATTATGATGCAGTCAAAATTATGACAGAAAGACATGATTATGATGCGATACAGTCAAAATTATGACATAGAAAGACATGATTATGATGCGCGTCAAAATTATGACAGTCATGAAATTATGACATAGAAAGACATGAAAGACATGATTATGATGATGCGATAGTCAAAATTATGACATAGAAAGACATGATTATGATGCGATACAGTCAAAATTATGACATAGAAAGACATGATTATGATGCGATACAGTCAAAATTATGACATAGAAAGACATGATTATGATGCGATACAGTCAAAATTATGACATAGAAAGACATGATTATGATGCGATACAGTCAAAATTATGACATAAAAGACATGATTATGATGCGATACAGTCAAAATTATGACATAGAAAGACATGATTATGATGCGATACAGTCAAAATTATGACATAGAAAGACATGATTATGATGCGATACAGTCAAAATTATGACATAGAAAGACATGATTATGATGCGATACAGTCAAAATTATGACATAGAAAGACATGATTATGATGCGATAGTCAAAATTATGACATAGAAAGACATGATTATGATGCGATACAGTCAAAATTATGACATAGAAAGACATGATTATGATGCGATACAGTCAAAATTATGACATAGAAAGACATGATTATGATGCGATACAGTCAAAATTATGACATAGAAAGACATGATTATGATGCGATACAGTCAAAATTATGACATAGAAAGACATGATTATGATGCGATACAGTCAAAATTATGACATATAAAGACATGATTATGATGCGATACAGTCAAAATTATGACATAGAAAGACATGATTATGATGCGATAGTCAAAATTATGACATAGAAAGACATGATTATGATGCGATACAGTCAAAATTATGACATAGAAAGACATGATTATGATGCGATACAGTCAAAATTATGACATAGAAAGACATGATTATGATGCGATACAGTCAAAATTATGACATATAAAGACATGATTATGATGCGATACAGTCAAAATTATGACATAGAAAGACATGATTATGATGCGATACAGTCAAAATTATGACATAGAAAGACATGATTATGATGCGATACAGTCAAAATTATGACATAGAAAGACATGATTATGATGCGATACAGTCAAAATTATGACATAGAAAGACATGATTATGATGCGATACAGTCAAAATTATGACATAGAAAGACATGATTATGATGCGATACAGTCAAAATTATGACATAGAAAGACATGATTATGATGCGATAGTCAAAATTATGACATAAAAGACATGATTATGATGCGATACAGTCAAAATTATGACAGAAAGACATGATTATGATGCGATACAGTCAAAATTATGACATAGAAAGACATGATTATGATGCGATACAGTCAAAATTATGACATAGAAAGACATGATTATGATGCGATAGTCAAAATTATGACATAGAAAGACATGATTATGATGCGATACAGTCAAAATTATGACATAAAAGACATGATTATGATGCGATACAGTCAAAATTATGACATAGAAAGACATGATTATGATGCGATAGTCAAAATTATGACATAGAAAGACATGATTATGATGCGATACAGTCAAAATTATGACATAGAAAGACATAATGATCATATTTGTCAAAATTATGACATAAAAAGACATGATTATGATGCGATAGTCAAAATTATGTCAAGAATTATGATGCGATACAGTCAAAATTATGACATAAAAAGACATGATTATGATGCGATACAGTCAAAATTATGACATATAAAGACATGATTATGATGCGATAGTCAAAATTATGACATAGAAAGACATGATTATGATGCGATACAGTCAAAATTATGACATAAAAAGACATGATTATGATGCGATACAGTCAAAATTATGACATAGAAAGACATGATTATGATGCGATAGTCAAAATTATGACATAAAAAGACATGATTATGATGCGACAGTCAAAATTATGACATGATGAGTCATGCAAAATTATACATAAAAAAATTATGACATCAAAAAGACATGATTATGATGCGATACAGTCAAAATTATGACATAAAAAGACATGATTATGATGCGATACAGTCAAAATTATGACATATAAAGACATGATTATGATGCGATACAGTCAAAATTATGACATAAAAAGACATGATTATGATGCGATACAGTCAAAATTATGACATATAAAGAAAGACATGATTATGATGCGATACAGTCAAAATTATGACATAAAAGACATGATTATGATGCGATACAGTCAAAATTATGACATATAAAGACATGATTATGATGCGATACAGTCAAAATTATGACATAAAAGACATGATTATGATGCGATACAGTCAAAATTATGACATATAAAGACATGATTATGATGCGATACAGTCAAAATTATGACATAGAAAGACATGATTATGATGCGATACAGTCAAAATTATGACATAGAAAGACATGATTATGATGCGATACAGTCAAAATTATGACATAAAAAGACATGATTATGATGCGATACAGTCAAAATTATGACATAAAAGACATGATTATGATGCGATACAGTCAAAATTATGACATAAAAAGACATGATTATGATGCGATACAGTCAAAATTATGACATAGAAAGACATGATTATGATGCGATACAGTCAAAATTATGACATAGAAAGACATGATTATGATGCGATACAGTCAAAATTATGACATAAAAGACATGATTATGATGCGATACAGTCAAAATTATGACATAAAAAGACATGATTATGATGCGATAGTCAAAATTATGACATAAAAAGACATGATTATGATGCGATACAGTCAAAATTATGACATAGAAAGAAATTATGAGTCAAAATTATGACATAAAAAGACATGATTATGATGCGATACAGTCAAAATTATGACATAAAAAGACATGATTATGATGCGATACAGTCAAAATTATGACATAAAAAGACATGATTATGATGCGATACAGTCAAAATTATGACATAAAAAGACATGATTATGATGCGATACAGTCAAAATTATGACATAAAAGACATGATTATGATGCGATACAGTCAAAATTATGACATAAAAAGACATGATTATGATGCGATATAGTCAAAATTATGACATAAAAAGACATGATTATGATGCGATAGTCAAAATTATGACATAAAAGACATGATTATGATGCGATAGTCAAAATTATGATGATTATGATGCGATACAGTCAAAATTATGACATAAAAAGACATGATTATGATGCGATACAGTCAAAATTATGACATAAAAAAAGATTATGATGCATGATTATGATGACGATCAGTCAAAATATGACATAAAAAGACATGATTATGATGCGATACAGTCAAAATTATGACATAAAAAGACATGATTATGATGCGATACAGTCAAAATTATGACATAAAAGACATGATTATGATGCGATACAGTCAAAATTATGACATAAAAAGACATGATTATGATGCGATAGTCAAAATTATGACATAAAAGACATGATTATGATGCGATACAGTCAAAATTATGACATAAAAAGACATGATTATGATGCGATACAGTCAAAATTATGACATAAAAGACATGATTATGATGCGATACAGTCAAAATTATGACATAAAAAGACATGATTATGATGCGATACAGTCAAAATTATGACATAAAAAGACATGATTATGATGCGATACAGTCAAAATTATGACATATAAAGACATGATTATGATGCGATACAGTCAAAATTATGACGTACTAAGTCATATTTGTCAAAATTATGACATAAAAAGACATGATTATGATGCAATATAGTCAAAATTATGACATAAAAGACATGATTATGATGCGATAGTCAAAATTATGACATAAAAAGACATGATTATGATGCGATAGTCAAAATTATGACATATAAAGACATGATTATGATGCGATAGTCAAAATTATGACATAAAAGACATGATTATGATGCGATACAGTCAAAATTATGACATAGAAAGACATGATTATGATGCGATACAGTCAAAATTATGACATAAAAGACATGATTATGATGCGATAGTCAAAATTATGACATAAAAGACATGATTATGATGCGATACAGTCAAAATTATGACATAAAAAGACATGATTATGATGCGATACAGTCAAAATTATGACATAAAAGACATGATTATGATGCGATACAGTCAAAATTATGACATATAAAGACATGATTATGATGCGATGTCAAAATTATAAAAGACATGATTCATGATTACAGTCAAAATTATGACATAGAAAGACATGATTATGATGCGATACAGTCAAAATTATGACATAGAAAGACATGATTATGATGCGATACAGTCAAAATTATGACATATAAAGACATGATTATGATGCGATATAGTCAAAATTATGACAAAAGACATGATTATGATGCGATAGTCAAAATTATGACATAGAAAGACATGATTATGATGCGATAGTCAAAATTATGACATAAAAAGACATGATTATGATGCGATAGTCAAAATTATGACATAAAAAGACATGATTGATGCGATACAGTCAAAATTATGACATAGAAAGACATGATTATGATGCGATACAGTCAAAATTATGACATAAAAGACATGATTATGATGCGATACAGTCAAAATTATGACATAGAAAGACATGATTATGATGCGATACAGTCAAAATTATGACATAAAAGACATGATTATGATGCGATACAGTCAAAATTATGACATAGAAAGACATGATTATGATGCGATAG
>JAGHMJ010001977.1:360000-370000 GCA_018749465.1 Paracanthobrama guichenoti
GTTCATTCGTTGATCTATCTGTCATCCAGTCATCATTCTGTTTGTCTGTTCTATCTATCCATCGTTCATTCGTTGATCTATCTGTCATCCAGCCATCATTCTGTTTGTCTGTTCTATCTATCCATCGTTCATTCGTTGATCTGTCTGTCATCCAGCCATCATTCTGTTTGTCTGTTCTATCCATCCATCCATCGTTCATTCGTTGATCTATCTGTCATCCAGTCATCATTCTGTTTGTCTGTTCTATCTATCCATCGTTCATTCGTTGATCTATCTGTCATCCAGCCATCATTCTGTTTGTCTGTTCTATCTATCCATCGTTCATTCGTTGATCTATCTGTCATCCAGCCATCATTCTGTTTGTCTGTTCTATCCATCCATCCATCGTTCATTCGTTGATCTATCTGTCATCCAGCCATCATTCTGTTTGTCTGTTCTATCTATCCATCGTTCATTCGTTGATCTATCTGTCATCCAGCCATCATTCTGTTTGTCTGTTCTATCTATCCATCGTTCATTCGTTGATCTATCTGTCATCCAGTCATCATTCTGTCTGTCTGTTCTATCCATCCATCCATCGTTCATTCGTTGATCTATCTGTCATCCAGTCATCATTCTTTTTGTCTGTTCTATCCATCCATCGTTCATTCGTTGATCTATCTGTCCATCCATCATTCTGTCTGTTCTATCCATCCATCGTTCATTCGTTGATCTATCTGTCATCCAGCCATCATTCTGTTTGTCTGTTCTATCCATCCATCCATCGTTCATTCGTTGATCTATCTGTCATCCAGCCATCATTCTGTTTGTCTGTTCTATCCATCCATCCATCGTTCATTCGTTGATCTATCTGTCATCCAGTCATCATTCTGTTTGTCTGTTCTATCTATCCATCGTTCATTCGTTGATCTATCTGTCATCCAGCCATCATTCTGTTTGTCTGTTCTATCTATCCATCGTTCATTCGTTGATCTATCTGTCATCCAGCCATCATTCTGTTTGTCTGTTCTATCTATCCATCGTTCATTCGTTGATCTATCTGTCATCCAGTCATCATTCTGTCTGTCTGTTCTATCCATCCATCCATCGTTCATTCGTTGATCTATCTGTCATCCAGTCATCATTCTTTTTGTCTGTTCTATCCATCCATCGTTCATTCGTTGATCTATCTGTCCATCCATCATTCTGTCTGTTCTATCCATCCATCGTTCATTCGTTGATCTATCTGTCATCCATCCATCATTCTGTCTGTCTTTTCCATCCACCCACTCACCCATCCATCCATCCATCCATCCATCCATCCATTCGGTTCTGTAGCGTTGTGTGCTGATGGGCTGGCTGGCGTTAGTCACTGTGTTGGAAACTGAGGAAACTCACCACAGACCGGCAGAGACTTGTTTGTGCAATAACAGCACTGATCAAAGCCAGAAGGGCCTTCTCTAGCTTCCTTTTTCTGAAGGTTTGTAGTGTCTTTTATAATCGCAGCAGGACTAGTTACACTGTTAGAGGTTTCATTCATTTACTATGAGCACTAGTACTAGTAATGATTGACTTAAAAACAACTAGTTATGTGTATTCTCCATTGTTGAGGCTCCTCTCTTCCCAGTCTGTCAGTAACTCTGTTTAGTTCCTGTCTCTATGAAGCCCCTCCTTCTGAAAAGCACACTGTGCTCTGATTGGTCAGCTGGAGCAGTGTGTTGTGATTGGTGTTTGGGAAATGTCCCGCCCCTTACCATAACTGGCAGTTTCAACACACTCCTAACTAACTCAACCAGGTCCCGCCCCTTTATTCTGCATATTAATTATTATAATGAGGAATATTGTTATGTGTCGGTTCAGAAACAGTGACACTGATGGACGTGACACACTAAAGAAAGTGGGAAAACACGTATTAGACACCCTCTAAGTGGCTGAATTGTAAATGAGAACAGGCTGAGTGTGTTGCTGTCTTCACAGACTGTTCTCACACACACACACACACACACACACACACACACACACACACACACACACTGTCAGCACACTGTACTGTACATTCCCACTAAATACCAGCACGCCATAGTGCCGCCACAGGAATGCTGGGAATGAAGCGTCAGGCATGTGATCCAAGAGCAGAGCAGCAGACGCATCTGAAACGCATGGGAACAGAAAGCAAAAGGAAAACGTCCACCCTAAACTCTGTCAACATGTTTATGATTTCATCGCGCTATCAACAGTCTGGCACGCGTTTCTGAATCAGATTGATTGGTGTCGTGCATCTTCTTTAGTAGCTCTAGCTGTGGCATGTGAGCTAAAGTTAATAATTAGTCTCTACAGGTGCAGATCACCACTGACCAATCAGAAGACAGAACCAGAGCCGTGTGCACTATAGTGTCTGTCTTCAGAGGATTTGATTGTGTGTGATTGCTAATTTTTATTCACAATATCTATAAATAACGCAAAAAATAACTATTCATCAGTATTGGTCAGTTATCAGTCAAACCCCATTGAGCTAAAATATGAACTTAAATCCCCGAGACTTAAAATAGTTCAGCGATGTTTCAGTGATTTAACAACACGTTCACGTGTTCACGTGTTCCCTGATGTTGGCTAATGCTCACATGACATATAAAATATGACATCTTTTTAGTTGCTTTATTTTGATGATTTTTATTTAAAAATAATTTACTTATGACTTATTAAACTTTTATTGTTTTTATATTTATTTATTAATCATTTAACATTTTTAGGATTTAATACATTTTAGTAAGTTTTATTTTAATTGTTCTTATTTTAAAATAATGTAATTAAATCTCAAATTATAATTTAACTTCAGTGTTTAATTTACCTTTTATGATTTAATTAGTTCTTATTTTAAAATGTATTTATGACTTAATTAACTTTTCGTAAGTGTTTTTGTTTTTATTTTAGGTTTATTCATTAGTAATTTAATTGAATTCTTTTTAGTAAGTTTTAATTTAATTGTTCTAATTTTAAAGTAATGCAATTAATTAAATCTTACATTTTTATGATCTAATTAACTTTTAATACGTGTTTTATTTTTAAATATTTTTTTAAAATGTGTTCATTTTACTTTTTTATCATGTAATTTAGTAAGTTTTATTATGATTTTATTTTAAAATGTACATATTTATGACATTTTATTATTTTATTTTAGATGTTTATTTATTAGTAATTTAATTTTTATTTAATTAATTGTAATAAGTTTTATTTTAATTCTAATTTTAAAATAATGCAATTTATCTTACATTTTTATGATCTAATTAACTTTTAATTTAATTTTTAATACTTTTAATAGATTATATTATTTTAAATATTTTAGTTTTACTTTTTTACGATTTAATAAGTTTTATTTTGATAGATCTTGTTTTAAAATGTACGTATTTAGGACTTGCTGAGTTTTTATTGTTTTTATTTTAGATTTATTTATTTGTTAGTAATTTAACATTTGTATTTAATTGTAGTAAGTTTTATTTTATTTGTTCGAAATTTAAAATAAGGTAATTCAATCTTACATTTTATGATTTAATTAACTGTAGATAAACGTTTTATTTTAACACTTTTAATGTTATATTTTTAATTATTTTTATAATTTAATTAGTAAGTATTATTTTAAATGTATGTATATTTAAATTTGACATTTGTATGATTTAATTATTAGTACGTTTTATTTTAAAATTATTTACTTATTTTAATTTTATGTATTTGATTGAATTAACTTAAGTATTTTATTAATTTTTTTTTTTAAATTATGATTTATTTTTATTTTGATGTATTTATTTTTTGTTTATTTATTTGTATGATTTAATTAAGGTTTATTTAGATTTTTTTAATTTTTTTATTATTTACTTATTTTAATTTTAAATATTTGATTTGAGCTTTATTTTGTTTTTCATTTTAAAATGATTTTAATTGAAAATTTTTATGATGTCGTTAGTTTTTCATCAGTTTGATCTTGAGGATTCAGTTCAGTCGTCATTAGTTTTATTGGTTTGGCTGTGTCGGATGTCTCTTGCCCCGGTGACCCGACCGTGTTTGTACACGAGCGTCTGATGTCGTCACGGCAGCGGATGGATTCTGTACCGTGGTACAGCAGGGTAAAGTGTGAACGCAGGCCTGTACTAGAGTAAGATTCCTCTCATAACTGTGGAGAAGTCAAGCGTTTGTTCGGTATTGCTGCTGATTCTGCAGTTCTGTGATGTCCGCTTCGCTGTATGCTCCTGGGGCAGATGCTTTTACATTGATTGACAGCTGTCCATCACTGTGCTGTGGTTTAGATGGTGTCTGTAGTTTATGTTGAAGATTTCCCAGAGCTCCCTGAACATCACACAGAAACCCATTTACACACTGAGACTTCACATGAGGAACTGAGTGTGTGTGTCGTGTTTGAACGATGTCTCAACAGGAAGACGTCCTCAGACAAGCTTCACTAGAATACCCACAATCCCTCTGATGCTGTATTAGGCTGCGCTTTTAAAAAATATCCCATTGTCGGAGCTGATGAATCTCCCGCACACACAGATTTAGGTGGGAGGAAGAATAAAAACACTTGTCTGATTTGAGACATTATTTTAGTATCATACTATTTTAGTTTTTTTATTAAAAGTTTTAATAGTTTTTCATTTTGTTTTTACAGTTTTAGTAATTGTTGTAATTTTTATGTTGCTCATTGTTTAGATGTTGCTCAGATGTTGCTCAGATGTTGCTCAGATGTTGATCAGATGTTGCTCAGATATTGCTCAGATGTTGCTCAGATTGTTCAGATGTTGCTCAGATGTTGTTCAGATGTTGATCAGATGTTGATCAGATGTTGCTCAGATGTTGCTCAGATGTTGCTCAGATGTTGCTCAGATGTTGTTCAGGTGTTGATCAGATTGTTCAGGTGTTGCTCAGATGTTCAGATTGCTCAGATTGTTCAGGTGTTGCTCAGATTGTTTAGGTGTTGTTCAGATGTTGTTCAGATGTTGTTCAGGTGTTGCTCAGATGTTGCTCAGATTTTTCAGATGTTGCTCAGATTGCTCAGATTGTTCAGATGTTGCTCAGATTGTTCAGATGTTGCTCAGATGTTGCTCAGATGTTGCTCAGATGTTGCTCAGATTGTTCAGATGTTGCTCAGATGTTGCTCAGATGTTGCTCAGATGTTGTTCAGATGTTGATCAGATGTTGATCAGATGTTGTTCAGATGTTGTTCAGATGTTGTTCAGATTTTTCAGATGTTGCTCAGATTGTTCAGATGTTGTTCAGATGTTGCTCAGATTGTTCAGATGTTGCTCAGATTGCTCAGATGTTGCTCAGATTTTTCAGATGTTGCTCAGATCGTTCAGATGTTGTTCAGATGTTGCTCAGATGTTGCTCAGATCTTTCAGATGTTGCTCAGATCGTTCAGATGTTGTTCAGATGTTGTTCAGATTTTTCAGATGTTGCTCAGATTGTTCAGATGTTGTTCAGATGTTGTTCAGATGTTGTTCAGATGTTGTTCAGATGTTGCTCAGATGTTGCTCAGATTGCTCAGATGTTGCTCAGATTTTTCAGATGTTGCTCAGATGTTGTTCAGATGTTGCTCAGGTGTTGCTCAGATTGTTCAGGTGTTGCTCAGATTGTTCAGGTGTTGCTCAGATGTTCAGATTGCTCAGATTGTTCAGATGTTGCTCAGATTGTTCAGGTGTTGTTCAGATGTTGTTCAGATGTTGTTCAGATGTTGCTCAGATGTTGCTCAGATGTTGCTCAGATTTTTCAGATGTTGCTCAGATTTTTCAATGTTGCTCAGATTGTTCAGATGTTGCTCAGATTTTTCAATGTTGCTCAGATTGTTCAGATGTTGGTCAGATTGTTCAGATGTTGCTCAGATTGTTCAGATGTTGCTCAGATGTTGCTCAGATGTTGCTCAGATGATTGATCAGATGTTGTTCAGATGTTGTTCAGATGTTGTTCAGATGTTGTTCAGATGTTGTTCAGATGTTGCTCAGATTTTTCAGATGTTGCTCAGATTTTTCAGATGTTGCTCAGATTATTCAGATGTTGTTCAGATGTTGCTCAGATTGTTCAGATGTTGCTCAGATTGTTCAGATGTTGCTCAGATGTTGCTCAGATTTTTCAGATGTTGCTCAGATCTTTCAGATGTTGCTCAGATCGTTCAGATGTTGTTCAGATGTTGTTCAGATTTTTCAGATGTTGCTCAGATCTTTCAGATGTTGCTCAGATCGTTCAGATGTTGCTCAGATCGTTCAGATGTTGTTCAGATGTTGTTCAGATTTTTCAGATGTTGCTCAGATTGTTCAGATGTTGTTCAGATGTTGTTCAGATGTTGTTCAGATGTTGCTCAGATGTTGCTCAGATTGCTCAGATGTTGCTCAGATTTTTCAGATGTTGCTCAGATTTTTCAGATGTTGCTCAGATTTTTCAGATGTTGCTCAGATGTTGCTCAGATGTTGTTCAGATGTTGCTCAGATGTTGCTCAGATGTTGCTCAGATGTTGCTCAGATGTTGCTCAGATTGTTCAGATGTTGCTCAGATTGTTCAGATGTTGCTCAGATTGCTCAGATGTTGCTCAGATTGTTCAGATGTTGCTCAGATGTTGCTCAGATTGTTCAGATGTTGCTCAGATTGTTCAGATGTTGCTCAGATTGTTCAGATGTTGCTCAGATGTTGCTCAGATTTTTCAGATGTTGCTCAGATTTTTCAGATGTTGCTCAGATTGTTCAGATGTTGCTCAGATTGTTCAGATGTTGCTCAGATGTTGCTCAGATTTTTCAGATGTTGCTCAGATTTTTCAGATGTTGCTCAGATTGCTCAGGTGTTGCTCAGATGTTGCTCAGATTGCTCAGGTGTTGCTCAGATGTTGCTCAGATTGTTCAGGTGTTGCTCAGATGTTGCTCAGATTGTTTAGATGTGCACAAATGTAGTTCAGTTGTTGCTCAGATGATGATGTAAGTGTGTTTGTATGTTACAGGTGCTGAATCAGGTGCACCCGAAGCTGTCGTCCCAGCAGGAGGCGCTGCAGTACATCGAGGGCCTGATCCTGGTGCTGCTCAACACACTCTGTCAGGCACAGCCGCGCACCGTACAGGACGTGGAGGTGAACGCCGTCACCATGACAACCACTGCCAACACATTAACCGCATCCCAGCACTAGTTTAGAGCTAAAAGCACATGGTCAGGTTGATCATGTTCACTGTCATACGCATGAAGGATGTTCAGGTCTATTAGAGCATACTGACCTGTCAAAAACAGGATGAAAAACTAATATCACAAAGTAGCTCACATCTACACTACTGTTCAAAAGAGTGGGGTCGGCAAGTCATGAATCTGCTCATAACTCCAGTAGATCAGTGTAATACTCCTCCAGTGTAGATCAGCTGTTCTCTGTGTGAATATACAGTAAAGTGTGATTTATTCCTGTGATCAAAGCTGAGTTTATCATCATTACTCCAGTCTAGGGTGACCACCATCAAACAAATCAAATGTGGGACGATTACTATGTTTGTGTGGGACATGTTACAGACACTAAAACATAACCAGAAACTGTTATATAATGTCTATCTAACTTAATAAAGACGTGTACCCTGCCTTTCAGCTGATAAAAATACTTTGTTCTTTAGTCCCTCCCAGAAAACACCATTTTATCACAATGTAACATATGTATTTATTTTACATGTCATTTAAATTCAGCATCACTGAGCCCAAAGGCATCCATGCAGACAACTTAAATCCAACTAAATAAATAATGAACAAATAAAATATAAAACAACATGGCATTAGTTCATTGACAGTCATATTCATTTATATTATATATTAAGAATATAACCAATTTACCGAATTATCCATTCGTTTTCTGACAGGGAACACATGGATCGAATCACCGCTCCACATTTTGATTGACAGCCGTCACAACCTACCAGTGACCGTGTTTACGCCTTTCTTTTCAACCATTGGATAGGATTTAAAAAACGGCTGTTGTATTTGTGTAAGGCGGGATGCTACTTCTTAAGCGCTGTTAAATATAGGAGAAAAACGACGGCGCAGAAAGAATAAATAAAATGCTTTCTTAAAAAGGCAAATGAACGCATGCATGTTTTCTTAGTATGATAGTTAAAAACCAACAGACTGATGAAAATGCGGGACATTTTCTCAGTATGCGACGTGCGGGACAACGCAAAGCGGGACGCCACCCTACTCCAGTCTTCAGTGTCACATGATCCTTCACAAATCATTCTCATATGAGGAACATTTATGATACACTTTATTTTTCAGGATTCTTTGATGAATGAAAAGTTCAGCATTTATTTGAAATAGAATCTTAACATTGTAAACGTCTTTACTGTCACTTTTGATCATTTTTTTAGTCTTTAAATTAGGCTTTCTGTTCTTTATAGGCTGAAATATGAGCCGGACTCTTTGCCCACATTGAGATGTGAATCTGACAGAACACAAAATCTGAAAAACATTTTGCGTTATGATGCAGGAGAGGCGTGCTGCTTCATGACACTGAGCATCATGGGACTCATCTTAGTGGATTATAATGTCTATCTATCTTGAATTGTGTGACTGGCTTTAATGTGTTTCTTATTTCTGACTCCATGAGCGTTCAGACGGCTTTATGATCTTCACTAACTCATGTTCCACCTGTTTGTTTTTGTGTTTGGTCGTTGCTCACAGACGGCGGCTGTGAGATGGACAGGTGCTTTAGTTTGTGGTTAAGATCTCAACCACAGAGCATGTTAAACCGGTTAGCTGGCTTATCATGGTCGGGTCCCTCCGCTTGTTCTCTGATTTTAGATTTCATCCTCCTCCTCCTCATCATCATCATCATCACCTTCACAGCCATCTTCATCGCATTGTACTGTGTGAAAGAATCAACCTTCATCCCTCAGTCCTTTATCCTGTGACGCCCCACATGTAAACTCTGTTTGCTTGCTGTTCCTGCTGGTTTCTCCATCTCATATGTGATTGTGGCTCCTCAGGAGCGTGTGCAGAGGAGTTTCCCGCATCCGATCGAGAAATGGGCCATCGCAGACGCTCAGGCTGCTTTAGAGAAGAAGAAGAGGAGGAACCCTTTAGCCCTGCCGGTGGATAAGATCCATCCGCTCCTGAAGGTAATTCATCACGAGTGTTTTTAAATAATTCCCACAAAATAAAGGGGCGGGACATTTCCCAAACACACATTTGACCAATCACAACCAATCAGAGCACAGTGTGCTTTTCAGAAGGCGGGGCTTCATAGAGACAGGAACTAAACAGAGTTACTGACAGACTGGGAAGAGAGGAGCCGCAACAATGGGGAATATGAGGAACAATCAACATTCAAGCAGGAAAACCTGCTCTAGTGGAGCCTAAAACACAGTCAAGACTTTGTAGAAGGACTTTTATTTCATCATGTCATAACTGGTTGGCATACAGTATAAATTCATCACAAATAAATGAAGACCGATATTTTATACTGACTGATCGATCGGTTGGGGATCGGAATCGGACGATTTTGCGCATGATCGGCGACGGATCAGTCTCATGTCTTACCGATTCCGAGGCAGTTTTTGTTGCCAGTGTCGCATCTCTTCCTCAGTGAAGTGACACACACACACACCTCCTCTCACTCATCCCAGTCGCTCCGGTTAAATAGCACTTGTATTCCGCATAATTTGACTAATTCCCGTAGGTTTCGAGCTCACACCAGAAGCGCACACACCGCTGATCTATATGAGTGGAAAACACGGACGAAATCCAGTCATAAAAGCAGAATTTACTGCCTAACGTGGAATGTCACGGAATTTGTCAACTTTTGGATGAATAAATCAAAAGTAGGTCACATCGTGATATGGTGTGAATATTAAGAAGACTATGTGAATATGAATCCTGCATGTCCTGTGTGTTTCTGTGTGAATTAATTATTTAATTTCCCACACACTGAGGCACGCGTGACGCTCGCGGCGTTACTATGACGACATGAACTTCGGCTCCAGAGCCGCTCTGAGAGTCACTTTATGAACATTTCACCGTTTAATCT
>JAGHMJ010001977.1:385000-392500 GCA_018749465.1 Paracanthobrama guichenoti
TCAGTCGTGCCTGAATGTGTTTAACTGCTGGTGTCTGTGGAAGGGAAAGGCTCGTTTACACCAAGGACGATAACGATAGAGTTCTAAAAATCATTCGACACAACTGAATAATTAAAGCTGCAAGCAGCGATGAAAGGGCCCTCGCACCCGGGACCACCGCCACCCGGGGGCCTCAGGAAAACTAGAAATATGGCAACGTCAGTTTGATGTGCCACACTTCCTGCTGCCAGCAGGTGGCGCTTTGACTGTAACTGAATATTGTCGTGTAGATGTGCTCATGTCAGGACTCTTATCAAGCGTGAAGTTTGGGGCATTGTATGCCTGAATTACAATAACTTCCTATTTCATGGCGAAACATCAAACTTTGTCAGGCCGCCATGGACACACCCTTCAGTGAAAACTCAAGAACTTCGCAATGTAACATCACCAAGGCCTTTAGATTAGACTGACCAAATGTGATGTTGATTTGATTAAATCTCTAGGAGGAGTTCGTTAAAGTACAACGTCTGGAAATGGCCAAAATTTTGCAGAGAAAATTCTAAATATCTCACTTCCTGTTGGTTTTCAGATTTTGCTCCCATAGACTTGTTTGTAGGTATTGGGCTGTTACATGTGTGTACCAAATTTCATACTCATACGTGAAACGTAGTGTGAACGGCACTTCTGAAATTTTGTAGGTGGCGCTATCGAGCCATTTTGCCATGCCTAATTCTGAAACCCATATCAGACGTACATCTCCACCACGCGTGTGCAAAGTCTCATGAGTTTTCCAGCATGTTTATGCCCTAAAAAAGTGATTTCATTAGAACAATAGACCGAGCAATTACACCATCGGTGCTCGGGCCCTAATGATCTCATGATACAGCTGATGAACGGTAAAACACTGACAGCCAATCAGAAAGAGCTCTGGCATTTAAAGTGACAGGCGCTAATATAGTTATTGTTCTCGGTGTGAACGGTGTTAATAGTGCGGTGTCACTCGTCTGCAGTGTGAGACGCTGCCATGAGGAGAGAGAGAGTCTTCACACACACACTCAGAAGTAAGATGCTCTTCAGTCTACAGAGAGTCTTTAACTCATTCCTTCCCTCCACCCTATGATTCGTAACACATAACACAGAAAATCAGTGTCTTAATGTTGATTATTCCTCATATTCTCCATTGTTGCGGCTCCTCTCTTCCCAGTCTGTCAGTAACTCTGTTTAGTTCCTGTCTCTATGAAGCCCCTCCTTCTGAAAAGCACACTGTGCTCTGATTGGTCAGCTGGAGCAGTGTGTTGTGATTGGTGTTTGGGAAATGTCCCACCCCTAACTAACTCAACCAGGCCCCGCCCCTTTATTCTTTAAAGGGGCGGGGCCTTATTTATTTAAATGAAGAATATTGTGTGTGTGTGTGTGTTTGTTCCCGGGGAAAACTCAAGACTACAATGGAGGAGTTTCAGGGAGTTCAGACTCTACTGTCTCAGACGACGTCATCTTTGTCCTGTGTGGGCCACCGTAGCTTCTCTATGTGCAATTCGCAACCTCACCGCTAGATGCCGCTAGAACTTACACAGTGCACCTTTAAAAGCTGATTGGACATTGAAGTATTGTTATTTAGACTCTTGGCTTGGTTTAGTCCTCACTGGTGTCGTGTGCAGAGCACGTTTATCCCCCGTTTCAGCTTTAATGTGATATTTTGATGTCTTGTATTGCATTTCCCTTCAGTAGGGCTTGACACTGATTTCACGAATCGATTTGATTTTGATTCACAAACTCTTGATTCTGATTGATTGACGTCAATTGAAAGAATCTCTGAATCCTGTCAGTCGGTACATTATTATAATATTACAGGTTAAAATGAACAAACTATTCAATTCAATTGCGATGACAGATTTATTTAAACATACGTTTAATAATGAAGAACCGGTTAAGTGAAATATAACGAATTTGTAATATAAACGCACTTCTCTAGCGTTATTTTTATAGGTAAATATCACGTTTATTTTAGCAATTACATGAGACATGATTCATTTCTGTAAGCTGATGTTCGTTCGTTTATTTGGTGCTGTAACTAGTAAAATAAAGAGAAAGATAAATCGGTTCATGAGCTGTGCATTAAAGAGCGTCACAACGATATTAAAGGTGCAGTGAGCGATGTCTGAGAACATGCGTTTAATAATGAAGAACCGGTTAAGTTAAATATAAGGAATAGGTAATATAATGCATGTATTTATCAAAACCCTCTCTAGAGATGTTTGTATAGCTTAATATCACGTTTATGGCCTTTACTGAGGTAAATAATGTTATTTTATTGCCGTTTTCCACGGTTGAAACACTGATTGAGTGATTACATGAGATACGATTCATTTCTGTAAGCTGTACTGTATCTTTAAGTATTCCTTCTGATGTTCATTCATGTTTATTTGGTGCTGTAACTAGCAGTAAAGAGGAAGACATCGGCTCAGGAGCCGTGCATTAAAGAGCGTCACAATGATATTAAAGGTGCAGTACGCAATTTCTGAGAAATGTTGATATTTGAAATCACCAAAAACAAACACGTCCCTATATTGATAGCGCCGCCCCCAAATTCACAAACTGATTGGCTGAGCTGTGTTTTGGTGCTCGGTCCGATCCACTTTCACCAGCGTTCTCAGAAATCGCTTACTGCACCTTTAATTGTTTGAATTTCATTATAAAACACAGAATTTAAAGCTGAGACTTTGTTTATATCATAAAAAGCACTTATTATGATTATTGGATGGTAGGAATGCTACAAATAATGTTTTAGTTTACACGTCAACTGAAATCAGAATAGATCAATTTTGGGATTTGAAAATCGATATCGAGATCATCAAAATGAAGATCAATTAAAATCGACTAATCAATATTGTCCCCTTGTTCTGTCCATCCAGCGAGTCGGCGTGCCGCTTCTACAGTCAGCAGATGAAGGGCAAACACCTAGCCATCAAGAAGATGAATGAGATCCAGAGGAACATTGACGGCTGGGAGGGCAAAGACATCGGCCAGTGCTGCAATGAGTTCATCATGGAGGGGACGCTCACGCGGGTGGGCGCCAAACACGAGCGCCACATCTTCCTGTTCGACGGCCTTATGATCTGCTGCAAGTCCAACCATGGCCAGCCGCGTCTGCCGGGAGCCAGTGCGGCCGAGTACCGTCTGAAGGAGAAGTTCTTCATGAGGAAGGTGGGTAGTGATTGGCCGATGCTGATATAAAGCAAATAAAAGTTTGAGGTACTAATGAGGTTAATATGTGCTTTATAAGTACTAATAAATGGCCAATATCCTAGTAATATGCATGCTAATAAGCAACTAGTTAATAGTGAGAACTCAGTGTTACCAAACACGGTGCTGTACCAAAACTAGCCACCGGGTGACGCCCACATTTCATTAAAAAGTTTAATGTGTGTTTACCTTTTACAGATTTTATACATTTCTGTGACAATTGTTTTTCTGTTTGGCCGATAAGTGTCTGAAGTAGACTTTTATTTTGACAGTGACAGGACTTTTATTTTGACAATGTCTGAGCGCCTGAGTTTTTTTTATCCTGAAACTGATTTTTATTTTCACATTACATTGCATTACCATGGAAACACTACTTTGAAACATTTATCCTCCCCCTAGTGGTCAGTTCCTGGCACTGTCAAAATAAAAGTCTTCTTCCGACACTTATCAGCCAAACGGAAAAACGGTTTAGACAGTCATATTAAAAGTCCTGGCAATGTCAAAATAAAAGTCGGCTTCCAACACGTGTCGGCCAAACAAACTCTCAGGTGCTTGGACACTGTCAAAATAAAAGTCCTGGCACTGTCAAAGTCTACTTCTGACACATCAGCCTAACAGTAAAAATTATTGGTTCTTCAACAGGTCCAGATCAACGACAAGGACGATAAGGAGGGCGAGTACCGGCATGCCTTTGAGATCATCCTGAAGGACGGGAACAGCGTGGTGTTTGCCGCCAAATCAGCGGAGGAGAAGAACGGCTGGATGGCGGCGCTGATCTCGCTGCAGTACCGCTCCACGCTGGAGCGCATGCTGGACACGGCCATGCTGCAGGAGGAGAAGGAGGAGCAGATGAGACTTCCTGGAGCCGAGGTGTACCGCTTCGCCGAACCAGACTCCGAGGAGAACGTCGTGTTCGAGGAGAACGTCCAGTCCAAGTCTGGCATTCCCATCATCAAAGCTGGAACGGTGCTGAAGCTCATCGAGAGGTTGACCTTCCACATGTACGCTGGTGAGTGACGTACGACTGTTCAGCGTTTAGAGAAAGAGAGAGTTTCAGAAAGAGTCTCTTCTGCTCACCAAGGCTGTAAAAATTGTGAAATATGATTACAATTTAAAACAGCTGTTTTCTATGTGAATATATAATTTATTCCTGTGATCAAAGCTGAATTTTCAGCATCTTTACTTTAGCTCTGAGATATTTTATTAGGTAGAAGTTGTGAGTAAAAATATTTGTAAAAATCCTAAAAGTTTGACCTGTTCCTCCAGCAGTTTGACCCAAACTAGCTCTGATATTTGGTTGTGTGTGGTTTTGCGTGATGTGGCGTGTTCTTTCCCTGCTGGATCTTGTGCAGTCAGTAGTTACTCCACCGTACAGGGTGTTTACCAGCCACTGCTAATGCGCATTACTGATTTATTTCACAACCTCGAGCCTCGACAACAACAACAACAGCAGCACAATGAGCACAGAGACACCGAAGGCCTCGTCCAGCTGAACCCATCGCCTCCTTTGTGCTCGTTCCTCAGCATCTGTAAATATTTGGGAGGTTTACGTCACAGATCTCAGTGTGGCGACCTGCTTTGTTAGCACTGATAACTCAACTAGCGCTGATAAGAGAGAAAAACAACAGCTATTCTTGAACAAAGCACAAGTTCAGCTCTGTTATCTGTGCAACGTCCTTCCTGTGTGTGTGTGTTTCTGAGTATTTTTGAGAGTGTGTGTGTGTGTTTGTGAGTGTGTTTGTGAGTGTGTTTGTGAGTGTGTTTGTGAGTGTGTTTGTGAGTGTGTTTGTGAGTGTGTTTGTGAGTATGTGTGTGTGTGTGTGTGTGTGTGTTTGTTTGTGAGTATTTGTGTGTGTGTGTGTGTGTGTGTGTGTGTTTGTTTGTTTGTTTGTTTGTGTGTATGTGTGTTTGAGTATTTGTGTGTTTGTGAGTGTTTGTGAGTGTGTGTGTTTGTGAGTATTTGTGTGTGTGTGTGTGTGTGTGTACATGTATAAACTAGTGTGGGGTAACAGTTACATTAATAGAGCAGTAGTTTGTTTCACTCTCACACACACACGCGCACACACACACACACACACACACACACACACCCAAAACTACATCACGTGGATGGCCGGATGCGTGTGCGTGGTTTACCTGGGGAACACATGGCACCAGGATGCACTATGGGAAGACGGCAAGCCGGCGGAGGCAGTGTGATGCTTTGGGCAATGTTCTGCTGGGAAACCTTGGGTCCTGCCATCCATGTGGATGTTCCTTTGACACGTACCACCTACCTAAGCATTGTTGAGACCATGTACAGCCTTTCATGGAAACGGTATTCCCTGGTGGCTGTGGCTCTTCCAGCAGGATAATGCTCCTGACACAAAGCACAAATGCTTCAGGAATGGTTTGAGGAGCACAACAACGAGTTTGAGGTGTTGACTTGGCCTCCAAATTCCCCAGATCTCAATCCAATTGAGCATCTGTGGGATGTGCTGAACAAGGGGACCTGTCAGGGGGACCAACACAATATTAGGATGTATGCATTGTGAAAAAATATTTAAATTCTAAAGTCTGTGCATCATGGTATGTTTACACCCTAAAAAATGTTTTATTATATTGCAGTAAAGATAATGACTTTCGATGCATCTGAAAAAATGATCCTAATATAAAGTCCCTGTCCTTAAACTGATGTTGGTTGATTGGCGTGCTGGTGTTCGGGTGAGACTGCCGCAGATGTTCTGGGTGTCCGTGAGCAGGTCACTCTGAATTCCTCTGATGGGCGTTTTCTCTCACAGTAAACTTCCTCCCGCAGAGGCTCTGGGGTAAATATAGCACCCAGTTTTCCACTGGACCCTCCAGCGACTCAAACACTGTTTCTAATAAGGCAAAGGAAACAGACGTTTGGAGGAACACGGTGTGTGTGAAGGGGAAAAGGTGTGTCCTGTGCAGCGCGGCTCGTTTAGGGTGTGGATGAGGGTTAATGATCATTAGTGACTGACTCTAATGTGTGTGTGAACTTTCTCTTGCTCCCAGACACTAGAATCGCAGGCCCTGAGTCTATTTTAAGTGTGTGTGTGTGTATGTGTGTGTCGTGTGCGTCAGAGCCGTGAGTCTGTTTCCTGGCTAGAATAATTCCAGGCCGATTGTTTGGAATTGCTCATGAGCTTCTATTGTTCAGAACAGAACAGATCCATCATGCTGCAAACTCCGTACGGACGCCACATACGGGCTCGGAGTCGCTTCTGAATAATGGAGCAATTGAGTGTGTGTCTGGACCTTTTATTTATATGATCACAAATACTCCTTACTGTAATGCTCACCACAATCTCATTATCATTGCTGTGTGTGTGTGAGCGAGAGTGTGTGAGCGAGAGTGTGTGAGCGAGAGTGTGTGAGCGAGAGTGTGTGAGCGAGAGTGTGTGAGCGAGTGTGTGAGCGAGTGTGAGCGAGAGTGTGTGAGCGAGAGTGAGAGAGTGAGAGAGTGAGTGAGTGAGAGAGAGAGTGAGTGAGAGAGGAGTGAGTGAGAGCGAGAGAGAGTGAGAGTGTGTGAGAGAGAGAGGAGTGAGTGAGTGAGTGAGCGAGTGTGAGTGTGAGCGAGAGAGTGTGAGGAGTGAGAGTGAGTGGTGTGAGCGAGAGAGAGTGAGAGCGAGGAGGAGTGAGTGAGTGTGTGAGCGAGAGGTGTGAGCGAGTGAGAGGAGTGAGTGAGAGAGAGGAGTGAGGAGGGAGAGAGTGAGTGAGTGAGAGAGAGAGGTGTGAGGAGTGAGAGTGAGAGTGAGCGAGGGTGTGAGGAGTGAGTGAGAGAGCGAGCGAGGTGTGAGTGGAGGAGTGAGAGCGAGCGAGGTGAGTGAGTGAGTGAGGCGCAGCGAGGTGTGAGTGAGTGAGTGAGAGCGAGCGAGGGTGTGAGTGAGTGAGTGAGAGCGAGCGAGGGTGTGAGTGAGTGAGTGAGAGCGAGCGAGGGTGTGAGTGAGTGAGTGAGAGCGAGCGAGCGAGGGTGTGAGCGAGAGAGTGAGCGAGAGTGTGAGCGAGAGAGTGAGCGAGAGAGTGAGCGAGAGAGTGAGCGAGAGAGTGAGCGAGAGAGTGAGCGAGAGTGAGCGAGCGAGAGAGCGAGCGAGCGAGAGAGTGAGCGAGAGCGAGCGAGCGAGCGAGTGTGTGAGTGAGTGAGAGCGAGCGAAGGTGTGAGTGAGCGAGTGAGTGAGTGAGCGAGGGTGTGAGTGAGCGAGCGAGCGAGGGTGTGAGTGAGCGAGTGAGTGAGCGAGCGAGGGTGTGAGTGAGCGAGTGAGTGAGCGAGCGAGG
>JAGHMJ010001977.1:417500-435000 GCA_018749465.1 Paracanthobrama guichenoti
GGAGCCCGTGCGAACGCCGGACGTCTTCTCCAGCTCCCCGCTGCACCTGCAGCCGCCTCCGCAGGGCCGGCGCTCCGAACTGAGCCAGACCTTCTTCCCGCCGTCTCCCTTCAGTCCGCACCCTCCGCAGACGCCCTCGCCGCTCGGACCGCGCAAACACCTGCCCTCCTCGCCGCTGGACCTGGAGCCGCCACAGGGAGCCGCCGGACCGCCCGTCCCTCCGCGCCAGAGCACATCCCAGTCGCCCATCCCCAAACTCCCGCCCAAGACCTACAAAAGAGAGTCGGCTCACCCGTCCGTCCACCGCGACGGGCCGCCGCTCCTGGAGAACGCAAACCCCTCATAGAGCCGAGGACTAAACGAAAACAGACGAATGTGCCCTTAACGTGCTCTCCAGAGACGCCGATTGTGGAAATCACGCTGAGATCATTGCTCGGGAACTCTCTGTATTGTTTTTTTTGTGTAGCTGTTTTGTCATGTTCGTTTCATTTCATCGCTCGGTTTGTTTTCAGCAGCCAAACTCGAAACAAACCTGCTGGATGACAGCGTCTGAGACTAAACGCACCCAATAAAGACCGTTCACGCGATTATTTTCCGGTGCCTGTGTGTGGACGGAGAGAGTGTAAAGGCTCTGAGAAAAGGGACTGCGGACGCCGCCACTCGTTTGAGAGCCAGTAGACTGACGAGTACCGGGAGTTTACGGTACCCTTGCACACCAAAGAGGTACTCGAGAAACCTTCAAGAAACACACGTGATTGTCCTGTATGTGTTAGAACTTTTATTTTCTCAATCATTTCTGTTTTGCCAATAAGTATGTAAAGAAAAAAACGATCGCCTTCTTAAAACAAGGGAATAAAAGTGTTTCTACCACTGTATGCCAAACGCTAGCCATGAAAACGTCTCTCTTCACTGTCTCCAGATGTGCTGTTACACCACACCGCTCATACTGACATGAAGTGTGCACAATAATTAAAGGATGAGTTCACTTCTAAATGAACATCTCCTGATGATTTCCTCATCCAAGATGTTCCCGTCTTTCTTTCTTCAGTCAGAAACGTAATGAAGTTTTTTGAGGAACACATTCCAGGATTGTTCTCCACATAATGGACTTCAATGGGAACCAGCGGCTGAAGGTCCAGATCAATGCAGTTTCAGAGGAAGGGTTTCAGAGGCTCTGACCGATCCCAGAGGAATAGGGTGTGATCCAGACAAACCATCGGACATTTTCAACAAATAAACATTTATATAGTTTTTAACCTCAAACGCTCGACTTCTGTGTTGTTGTTCTTCACGGCGTATGATGTCATCACGTCGGAAAGGTCACGTGATGTAGGTGGAAGTGCTGAAAAACTCCAAGTGGTTAAAAAGGCCAATTTTTTTTTTAAATGTCCGATGGTTTGTCTGGATCAGACCCTAATCCTCTGGGATCGGTCAGAGCCTCTGAAGCCCTTCCTCTGAAACTGCATTGATCTGGACCTTCAGCCGCTGGTTCCCATTGAAGTCCATTATGTGCAGAAAAATCCTGGAATGTGTTCCTCAAAAAACTTCATTACGTTTCTGACTGAAGAAAGAAAGACATGAACATCTTGGATGAGATGGGGTGAGGAAATCATCAGGAGATGTTCATGTAGAAGTGAACTAATCCTTTGAGAATGACATTGAATGTAATTCACCTCACGAAACAAGACGATATTTTCCTTGAGCTCGTGTATTTTGATGATCATCTACCAAGTGACCGGGGAGCTAAATGATGTGGGAAGTGTTATCAGCGTCCCTCTCTGGTGCTCTTCAGTCACTTTTGACTGAAATATTTTCTGGTTTGAATTTTTAAAAATCACAGCTTCATTAGAATAGTGCGAAACTCGTGGTATCTGGAAAGTGAACACCAAAAAAAATTGAGGTCATGATTCAAGCAAAATAGTCACAAACGGCCGACCATAGGAAATAATTAGGAAATCGACAAAAACAATCTACAAATTGCCACAATGCTGAAAAAAAGTACCCCTGCAGTAAAGGGATGACACTAAAACATCAAGAGTGTGATACACACACACACATCTATGAACCACTGTAACACAAAGCAAAGTTTTCTGAATATGGGAAATCACTTTTCCCTTTTTTTCTGTAATTTAATTAGTTACTTCTGATGTAATTGAACTAAATACTGTATAGACTGTAGAACAATTGTATATAATAGTGAAATTTAAAATGCATGTTTTTATTTTTTTTGGTAACAAAAATGGGTAAAAAAAAAAAGAAGCTTCCTTGCGTTCTTTTTAACATTACTAATAATTCAAAAACGAACACTTCAAATCAATATTTCTAACAAAAAATATTTAGAACTGTGGCCCCGCCCCCTTATTCTGCACATTAATTATTTAAATGAGGAATATTGTGACATGTTGATCTTGTGTTTTGAAGCTTGGATCATTGGGTTTCTGGTGCTTTCACAGTTAAATTCATGAAATGATGTTTAGTCTGAGCCATAGACTGTAAAGAAATATGGACGTAGTGTCCGTGACGTCACCCGTAGGATTCTGAAGAGCAGTTCTGAAGCATAGAGGCGAGCTGGCCGTCGCCATCTTGGCAGCGCATCACACCCGGATAACAGAAAATGGGCAAAGAGACGGGACGTGTGTGTAGCTGAGGTGACATGAGGACTAACAGACAGCAGACAAACGGCAATCCACCTGTCACTCAAAGTGGCCACACTCTTAATTATGCAGCACTTTAAGGCTTTATATATGTAAACGAATGAGTTATAAAAAAATTCACCCCCCTCACAGTTATCATGAAGGGCAAAATTAACCGTATAGACCAAAAGCAGTTTGTCCCAGGCTGTAAACGTGTTATTCTGCTGTAAAGTTGGGCATTTTAACATGGAGCTCAATGAGATTCTGCTCCCTTCTGGAGCCGGTCTCTAGTGGCCAATCCATGAACTGCAGTTTAAGTCACTTCCGTATTGGCTTCAACAGAAACTGCGGGAGGAGCCGCTTGGTCTGAGCCTCAAATCTAGTTCTAGAATATGAGTAGCACACTTCTGGTTTATAGTATGTACTGTAGGTAGTAGTATGCAGAATACAAGAAATGTCTCCAACACTACTAATCTGCAATGCACAAGAGTTTACTCATGCATTCATCAAGAAACATTTATTATAACATCAGCAAACATACAGTAACTTTGAATGTTACATGAAGAATCAAAAACGTAAATATTTACATAATGTAACAGAGAAATCCTAAAAAAAGGGATTTCCTCAAACCTGAACATCGTGCACTAACGTCTCATCTTAACGAACACTCTCAGACCTCGTGAACAAGTTGACGTAGTGCGTTTAGGACAGTGACGTGTGTTCTGCTCCAGGGATGCTCTCAACTAGACTCTGAACTCTTGCCAGAATGATCTCATTGGCGCAGCTGCAGTCTCCGGTGCCGTAGGGGGCGCTGATAGTCAACACGCTCGCCACGCGAAGAACCTCCCCGTCTTCAGTCACCGGGATTCTGTTCTTCTCCAGCCACAGACGCAGACCCTCCCTCCGCGACTTCAGTTCATCCGTGCTGAGGACCTCCGTTCTGTCCGGCAGGAACAAGCTCTTCATCCGTCTCTCCGTTTCCTCCGTTCCGCTCCCGAGGATCTGAACGTCGCTCACCGCGTGACCCAGAATCACCCTCACTGACGGACGCTCCTGCTCGAGGAAGCTCACCAGCACCACACTGTAATTAACAAACGAACACACGATGACATGAAAAGCAAATGATTCAGCGATTCATTGGAGTCAAACGCTGCATCCCGAAATCGAATACTTCCCTACTATATAGCATGCGAAAAATTACGGCAAGAGAGTATGTCCGAAAACATTATATTCAAAAAGTCCCCGGATGACCGATTACTTCCGGCGAGATTCTGAAGTGTGCATTCGATGGATACTTTGGTATCCCATGAGGCCACAGGAGAGGATTTATGAATGCCAGTGAAGCGACGCAACTGACGATAGGTCACATGATAATGACAACATGGCGGATGTAGTACGTCCAAATTTCATTCATACTATGGACCTTTTTCACATTTTCGGGTCATCATAGTTGGGTAAACTTCTATAGCGGTGAATGAGAGAATTCTTTAAATATATATTTTTGTGTTCCCATTTGCTCAAACAGCAATGGTAGTCAGAAAAGAGAAAGATGTCCGTTTCCCGTTACTCCGACAGCCGAAGTATTAGAAACACCCTCACAGCAGCATTACTGTTTGTTGTATGCAAAGGCAATACACTAAAAGTATAGTGTTATAAATGTATGCATTTAAAAAATTAAAAAAATAAAAACTGCACTATTTATGATGCTGATGACCGCGTCATCACTGTGAAAAGGCTCTGGTAAGCCACGTGACAGTAACGGTTTTAACGGTCGTGAAGTAAATTCAAATTTAGTACCTACTCAGACAGTAACGTTCGGCGATTTCGGCATGCTATTTAAATATTAATAAATACTGTTTAAATACCAATATTTATGACCATATTTTAAATTAAGTCACATACTATATCATTGTATAAACCATTAAAAATGAAAACATACAATTTAACTCGCCTATAAAGAAAATCGGTAACGCTTCAAATTAGTTACGACATAAACGGACAATGAACAATACCCTAAAGCATCTATTAATCTTAGTTTCAGCATTTATTTACTAATGAATTATTAAAATCAAAAGTTGTATCAGTTAATAGACCTGAGCTAACACGAACCAAGCAGTATAATTAACGTTTACAAATAAATACTGTAACAAATGCATTAGCATTAACTAATGGGGCCTTATTGTAAAGTGTTACCAGAAAATCAAAGAAATCATATTCGGGTTCAAGTACTTTGGGTACATAATTGTTTTGCAGTTATTGTAATTAATTATTATGATGTTTACCTGGCAGAAACGGGGTCCACCGTGAACACGCGTCCCTCAAAGCGCTGCTGATCGCGAGCCGTTACACAAACCTCCTGATTGACAAACTCCCGCCACTGCTGAGGCCTCCTGTCACTCCACTGCAGCATCTCTGCGAACAACTACTAACTGTTACTCACTTAATCAGCGTTTATCAATCAACTCCGCGACTTCATCTTCACACTGAAGAACTTCAGCAGGACGCGGCGTGCGTGTGACGTCACTGTCGCAAACGATCGTGTGATTGGTTGGCTCGGGTTTTGTTTTCGTGAGAATCATAGGAAATGTAGTTTTTTTGGGGGGTGGGGCGGCACGAGTCTGCGCATGCGCAGGCGAGTGGTCGTTTGACAGACTGCTGTTTGTTTCTGTCAGGATTTCATTTTCACATCATGTCGCGATACGGGCGACACGGAGGCGGTGAGTGCAATAATTCACGTGTAATTCACGAATAAAACACGTCCGGAGGCAGAAGGCTTCATCTCATATATTAAATACGGCTGGTTATTGCAAAGATGTGTTGTGTTTTAGCTCGAGCTGCTAACTGTAATGGCGCCCTCGCGCGCAGTAAACACTGATTAATAATAATAGTCGTGATCATTATTAATAATAAAACTAGAAATAGTAATAATAATAACATTATATTTAAATACACACTTTGCTAAATTATCAGTTTGTTGGGTTATAGTTAAACATGAGGATGTTACTGTGTCGTTTTGTTTTTATTACAGTTTGCTCTGTAGTTTGTAGATGTAGATGCTAAAACCGTTTAATCGAAACGGCAACTATCGTTTTATTAAATTGCAAAATCTATAGTTAATATAAAGTCTCAATAGTCTCAGTGTTGTTTTTGAAATATCGGATGAAACATTTGCTAAATAACTAAAATAAAGCTAAATAGAATTAAAAAAACAAAAACAAATAAAATGACACAAGTTAAAGGCACAATATGTAAGATTTTTGGATTGTTCAAATATCCAAAAGCCACTAGAACAGTGTTATATATTTTGTTGACTTGTGTACATTATCCAAAATGTTTAAAATCCAGAGAAATCATAAATTTTAACCAGGACACGGACCGTGTGTGTGCGTCGCCTATCAGTGACATCATCCCCGCGTTACCCTCCGGTGTTATTGTGTAGTAACCATGGCAACACAAAGCCGCTTTAATATCTGATGTGTTTTATTAGACACTGTTTGGATCAGTGATGGACAGAAACTAATGATTGTTCTCCAGCTCAACACAGTTAGTCTGATTGTGTAAATCTGGTGTTGTTGATTTACCGCACATGTTTTACCATGCCTAATATGATCTCGCTCACTGCAGTGTGAACAAGCGTCTCATAGTAGCGCCGAGCCAACGCACAGAGTAGCATTATAACATCACTTTAACACACTCACATGTGTGTGATATGATCAAACACACACACGCATGAGCGGAAGAAGCGGAAGCGCTCGCGGCAGAATAAAAGCTCCGCCCACTCATGAGTCAAGACACGCCTTTGTTTTGAATAAGAGACGAAAAATTACATATTGTGCCTTTAACAAAAAATAATAATAAATCCTAATTCAAAATATAAATTAAAAAACCCTATAATAATACTAAAATAACACTGCTCAGTATATGGTTATTTTAACTGTCAGAAAATGTTTCTAATTAAACCATGCATTTATTATAAAAAATAGCCAGTACTATATTATTAAAGGGGTCATATAATGGTACATGCACTTTTACAAGTTGATTGTACGGATTGGCAGTGCCTGTACACAATCATCCTATAATGATAAAAATCCATCCAGTGTTTTTTTTTTAATCTCCTTATATGTTTTCCCCTGTCTCAAATCGAGCCGTCTGACCGTGTGACAGCTGGAGCAGAATGGCATTTTTTCTGTTCTCGGGTGTCATAACGAACACTGCAGTCATTTTGATGTTCCTAAATCCGAACCGCTGAAGTAATATTAAGTGGCTGAGGGAATATTCCCCCCCGATCAACGTCCACGCTTTCATATTTGCGCGAATCATTTGTCACCAGACTGCTTTATAAACGAGGCTCAGTATAAAGCAGGTTTTGCTCCTGAAAAAAGGGTCGGTGCCAACTATTCGTGTTCCTGCTGCACCTCCAGAAGAAGTGAGTGTAACGTTTTATTAATCTTTGCAAATCGATTGCACGCTTCACGATGAATGCGGATAAAGTTTACAGGGTAAGTTACATTACGGCATGCTTTCTATGTATGACGTTCTCAATATAATTCGTATAAAAGCATTCGTATCTCACTACGCTACCCTGTCAGTGCATACAAAGATAGATCAAAGTGACATTACGTTAACCAACCATTCAGAAATGTCCTGTTCGAGACTTAATTGTCGAACTTCGTTGGGGCCGTCATCTTGTTCCGGGTCCGACTCCGGTTCAAATTGATACGGTTGCACAGATGTGTCCTCAGGGACTCCTGTTGCCATTCTTTCTCCAAAATATACCCTCAACTGTTGTCAAGGCAACACTCCATGTGTGTTGTGTCAATGCCCCACAGAACAGAGGGGCGGGGTGAGCAAAGCTCATTAGCATTTAAAGACACATGCACTGAAATGGCTTGCTGAAAACAGCTGGTTTTGACCAGGTAAAATGAGTGTTTTCTTACAATACTAATGAGAATTTTTAATTAAAGTATGTTACAAACTTTTAATTTAGACACTAAAGAATCATATTGTAAAAAAATGTCATTATATGACCCCTTTAAATCGTGGTTTGATTTCAAGACTTTCCTCTTTTAGCATTTGAATTCTTAATTATTGAACATTAGTCTCTTGTATAGCGGAGTTAAACCATGGTAAAAAACATTTTATTTAATTCCCTGAGTGGCGGATATCAGATGTTAAATTTCTGCTTCTCTCTCAGAAACGAAGGTGTACGTGGGTAACCTGGGCACCGGGGCAGGTAAGGGTGAGCTGGAGCGGGCGTTCGGGTACTACGGGCCGCTGAGAACCGTGTGGATCGCTCGCAACCCTCCGGGATTCGCCTTCGTGGAGTTTGAGGATCCCAGAGATGCTGAGGATGCTGTGCGTGGCCTCGATGGCAAGTGAGTGGGCGGAGTCACGATTCAATGACTCACTCATAAAGACTCGCATACTCTCTTGAGTAGGTACTTAATTTGAATAAGTGATTACTTCACGACCGCTGAAAAAGTACATTCTATATACGTTGAGTGTGTGTATTATGAATGTAATCGGGACGTACTGCATTCGCCATGTTGTCGTTATCATGTGACCTACAGCGTCACTTCACTGCCATTCATAAATCCTCTCCCGTGGCCTCATGGGATAGTGAAGTATGCACACTTCACAATCTTGCCGGAAGTAGTAGGTCACCCAGGAACTTTTTGTCTACTCTTTTTATGAGTATTCTGAATTCGGACATAATTATTTTGTCACATACTGATTTTCGCCTACTATATAGTAGGGAAGTTTGCAATTTCCGATATAGCTTTCACGTGTTTCTTTACTGGATGAATCAGTGTTTTTGAACAAATCTCTTGAGTGAATGATTCAATGATTCACTCATATAGACTTCACGTGCTTCATTACTAGATGAATCAGTGTTTTTGAACAAATCTCTTGAGTGAATGATTCAATGACTCGCTCATAAAGACTTCACGTGCTTCATTACTGGATGAATCAGTGTTTTTGAACAAATCTCTTGAGTGAATGATTCAATGATTCACTCATAAAGACTTCACGTGCTTCATTACTGGATGAATCAGTGTTTTGAACAAATCTCTTGAGTGAATGATTCAATGATTCACTCATAAAGACTTCACGTGCTTCATTACTGGATGAATCAGTGTTTTTGAACAAATCTCTTGAGTGAATGATTCAATGATTCACTCATAAACTCTTCACACGTGTTTCATTACTGGATGAATCAGTGTTTTTGATCGAATCTCTTGAGTGAATGATTCAATGATTCACTCATAAAGACTTCACGTGCTTCATTACTGGATGAATCAGTGTTTTTGAACAAATCTCTTGAGTGAATGATTCAATGATTCACTCATAAACTCTTCACGTGTTTCATTACTGGATGAATCAGTGTTTTTGATCGAATCTCTTGAGTGAATGATTCAATGATTCACTCATAAAGACTTCACGTGCTTCATTACTGGATGAATCAGTGTTTTTGAACAAATCTCTTGAGTGAATGATTCAATGATTCACTCATAAACTCTTCACGTGTTTCATTACTGGATGAATCAGTGTTTTTGATCGAATCTCTTGAGTGAATGATTCAATGATTCACTCATAAAGACTTCACGTGCTTCATTACTGGATGAATCAGTGTTTTTGAACAAATCTCTTGAGTGAATGATTCAATGATTCACTCATATAGACTTCACGTGCTTCATTACTAGATGAATCAGTGTTTTTGATCGAATCTCTTGAGTGAATGATTCAATGACTCACTCATAAAGTCTTCACGTGTTTCATTACTGGATGAATCAGTGTTTTTGAACAAATCTCTTGAGTGAATGATTCAATGATTCACTCATAAAGACTTCACGTGCTTCATTACTGGATGAATCAGTGTTTTTGAACAAATCTCTTGAGTGAATGATTCAATGATTCACTCATAAAGACTTCACGTGCTTCATTACTAGATGAATCAGTGTTTTTGAACGAATCTCTTGAGTGAATGATTCAATGACATACATTTTTAACAGTCACTTGTCGCCACCTACTGGTGTAATGATGTAATTGGTACAAATTTTTATTTGAAGCATTAATCAAAATGTGATTAGTTTAATAGATAGTGGCAAATCATCTGCTTTGTTTCAGGGTGATCTGTGGCTCTCGCACGCGTGTGGAATTGTCGACTGGAATGCCGCGCCGTTCCCGATACGACCGTCCGCCGACCCGCCGGCCCTTCGACCCGAACGACCGCTGCTATGAGTGCGGCGAGAAGGGCCACTACGCGTACGACTGTCACCGCTACAGTCGGCGGCGTCGGAGCAGGTAAGGCCAGCCGTGACCTGAACGCCGCTGAACCTTATTGATGATTAACGCTGTCATCTGCTGTTTCCTTGTGATATTGTTCTCTTCTCTCTCTGTCTGCTTGATTTCCTGTTTATTTGTTTGTGTTGACTTGGATTTTGTGGGGTTGCGGGGGGGATGTTTTGTTGTTTTCTGAACTGATGTTTTCTCCAATGTTCTTTGGGATTTCATTTTAATGACTGACCTGGTCAAAACCTTTCAGGTTTCATCGTTTGATTCAGAGAGTCACGACCCTTTACGATTTCATGAGGCATCTAGCAAATCCCACACTTTTGACCGCCTGCTATGACCGGGGCACGGGCAGCCACACCCCTTCGCTGAGGCTCCTCCCACTGCTACTTAACTATTCATAGCCCCTCCCCCCAACCCAAACCTGATGAGAACGCCAATCCGAGTAAATTTGGCTAGTGATTTGTGCCTGCGCTTTTGATAAAGAGAGCATCGAGACCTCGACAGACCACGGTCCCGTCTAGAAAAAGCGCCTTGCACACTTCTATCAAGTCTCAATCAAGCGATTTGGCTGTCAATGCGGTCATCGTTAGAAATCCAAGAGAACGACTAGATGCAGAGGTCGGCTGATGATAGATACTTCTAGATCGTCTAGATCTGCTAGACCTCGGTTCCAAAGAGGGTCGACCTGCAAAGTTGCAAGGTTTATTTCAAGTACCAATTAATGTGTCTCTCTGTATATCATTGCCATTGCCTGAAGTCAAATCAGTCGTAATGTTTAATGCTGTAAACATTTTTTTAAGAACTGTTGGATGCTTTAGAGAGCTGAGTTCTGGGGCTGGGCCATATAACACTGCATGAGCGTCGGGATATATCGCAGTAAACATTTATTCTTTTGCCTGAGGAATCATCATTTTAACCAGTCATTGTAGTGGAGTTCGATTGAATATTAATATATAAATAAATAAATAAATATATCATATATAATAAAATATTCATATTTAATAAATAATATAAAAATTTAATAATTTAAAAATATTTCCTCCATTTTTTCACCACTATAACTATGCAAAGTAATAAACAAAAATATATACTTATTTTGAATTATTGATTATCGCAGTCATCAGTTATTGCTTCGCTCAGAAACATAATTTTAGCCAGTCGTTGTAGGTGAGTTGGATTGAAAAATTAATAATGTATAAAAATAATTATAAAATATTAATATTTCATAAATAATATTAAAATTAAATATTAATTTCCACCATCATAACTATGTATATAAAGTATTAAACAAATATATTTTTATATTCTAAAACTTGTATTGAGATTATTAATGTTTTGGAGTTATATATATATATTTTTTTAAATGTCTATATATATATTTGTATTAATTTTATTTCATTTTTTCATTATATCAAGTTAAACTAAATGAAAAGGAGACTCGCTTTGACGACTAGCTGAAGTATTTTATTTCAATGCATATTATTATTATATTATTATTTCAAGTAACATCCGTTCACATCGACCACGGGACTCGTGGATGTTGTTTAAATGCGAGCCGTGATTGAATCGCTGTTATGTGGCCCAGCCCTGCTCTGTGCTGTACCTGTAATGTTAATCTGTAATGAGATTGTTTAGTTTAGTTGAGGTCAGTGCCTGAGGGTCACATGAGTCTGTACATCACGCTGACACTCGTCTCTTTCCTCTGTTCCCTCCCTCCGTCCGTCTCTCTGGACTCGGACAGGTCTCGCTCCCGTTCCCACTCTCGCTCTCGGTCCCGAGGCAGGAGGTATGGTCGCTCTCGCAGCCGCAGCAGAGGGAGAAGGTGTGTGACAGACCTGCACACGTGTGTGTGTGTGTGTGTGTGTGTGTGTTCCAGCGGTGTAAACGCATGTCTCATCCATGTCTCAGGTCCAGATCCTTCTCTCCTCGCCGTTCTCGCTCGGGTTCTCCCAGACGCTCCAGATCTGTGACGCCCAAACGATCCAGGTCAGAACGGTAATGATGCGTTTAACATGTCTACACACCTGTTTATTGGATTTAAAATGTGTGTACACCACATAGTTTACTGTGATTTATGAGCTTAATCGCAGCATTGCCGAAATCCCGTTATGATGTCATTGAGTGTGTCTGTACTCATTGTGTCTCTGTGATTGGTTCTGTGAGTTGATGGATTCTTTCTTTGACCCGTGCAGGTCCATATCCCGCTCTCGCTCCCGATCCGGCTCCGCTCCCAGGAGCAGGTAACACACAGTAACGCAGCCGGTCAGGTGTCACGCCACGTTTGACTTTGTTTTGCCTTATGAACTCACATCGGTCACATGGGTTTGTGTTGATGGGGAACTTCTGTTTCTGTAGGTCTGGTTCAGTCGGGAGGTCCAAATCTGGCTCTCCGGCTAGAAGGTGAGGACACACACACACTCACGACACATTCACTCACACAGACACACACACACACACCCACACACATGTTGTGTTTTCATGTTTTATGGGCACTCGCCATAGGCGTAATGGTTTCTATACTGTACAAACCGTATTTTCTATCCCCCTACACTACCCCTAAACCTACCCATCACACACACACACACTCTCTCTCTCACACATACTCACACACAAACACATACACACACACACACACACACACTTACTCACACACACTCATGTTCACAAACACTCACTCACATACACACACACTCACTCACACACTTTCTCACATACTCACACACACACACACTCTCTCACACATACTTACTCACAAACACACACTCTCACATACTCTCACACACACACACACACACACACTCTCTCTCACAAACAAACACACTCACATACACACACACAGTCACACTTACAAACACACATACTCATGCTCACACACACTCTCACATACACACAAACACACACTCACAGACACACACTCTCTCACATACACACACTCACACGCTCACAAACACACACACTCACAAGTACTCTCTCTCTCACACACACACACACACACACACACTCACTCATAAACACACACACATTCACATACATACATACACACACACACACACATACACTTACTCACAAACACACACTCTCACACACACGCACACTCATACACACAAACACACGCACACTCACACACACTCGCACTCTCTCTCGCACTCACACACGCACACACACACACACACTCACACTCACACTCTTTCACACACACAAACACACACACACTCACACTCTCACACACACACACACACACACACACACTCACACTCTTTCACACACACACTCACACTCTCTTTCACACACACAAACACACACACTCACACTCTCTTTCACAAACACACTCACACTCTCTCTCGCACACACACACACACACACACACACACACTCATCACCATGCTCCAGCACTTCATCAGGCATTAAAACTCTGTATCATCCTTTACAAATGTCATTAATGTGCACACGTGACATGCACGAAGGACGCTTCACACACCGGCATCACATCAGGATTATTCCGATGATTTACTCTGTATTTGCATTGTGACCCTCAAACTGTCATCTCAGATTCAATTGTTGTTTTTAGTACTTGCACTTCCTCAAAAGATTGGAATGATTAAGATTTTTATGAGATGTTGTTCTGCATGCGTTTGTCGGTTTGCATCGTGTCACACACTCGCTCGCATGCAAACAGCAAAGCCACCGACACACTTCCTGTGCTTGTTACACCTGAGGTGTTTTCGCTTAAATCTCAGCGGCTCCAAATCTCGAGCGTCACCTCAAAAGCCGAGGTAGGTCTCCTCACAGGATGACAAACTCACGGGTGAATGACTCGAAATAAACCCGTCCCTTGTTTTCTCTTGCAGTCGTTCGCCCTCTCGAAGCCGTGCAGGAAGTGAGAGTCCAGAGCGAGGCGACTGAAGCTCCCTGTTCTTCCTCTGAAGCACCTCGGTGTGAGGTGACGTGTGTTTGTTTTGATTAAAACATGCCAGTTTGATTGTAAGGAAGCTCTTGTGTGTGAGGAGCATTTTGAGTTTATAGATGAGGAGAGTTTGTCTGATTTTCTACCTGTTTTGTTGTGCGGTACACATGTTCCTGCATCTGTTTGAGTTTTGTATGCATAATAAATGAAGTTAAAACACTCTCTCTGTCTCTGTGTGTGTGTGTGTGCGCGTGTGTGTGTGTGTGTGTGTGTGTGTGTGTGTGTGTGTGTGTGTGTGTGTGTGTGTGTGTGTGTGTGTGTGTGTGTGTGTGTGTGTGTGTGTGTGTGTGTGTGTGTGTGTGTGTGTGTGTGTGTGTGTGTGTGTGTGTGCGCTAATGATTCTGTACCAGAAGGTGGTGCTGTCGCTCATTCAGTGTTTAACATACAATTTGTGGACGCCTTCACACTCCAAAAAAATGATCTTATTCAGTGTCTTTGTCTTGTTTTCCAGCACAAATAAATAATCTAAACATCCTTAAATCAAGACATTTACTGGAGAAGAGAAATGAAGATACTGAGTCTTGTTTTATGATAAATGTGTTTGTGCTTAAAACAAGAACAAATATTGGCCAGTGGTGTCAGAAAACTGAGATATTTTCTTGTTTTAAGCATAAATATTTTGACAGAACACTTAATCTCAAGTGATTTGGCTTCTCGAGTTAATGCATCTTGATTAAAGAAATTATGAGAGTTTTTACTGAGAAAAAAAAAGACAAAAACACATTTTTTGCAGTTCATCTGCTCTGTTTTTGTGTCCTAATTATGTGTGTGAATAAAAATGCTGTCTGGTGAGAGATTAAAAGTGAATTAATTCATAAACGTCTGCAAACATTACGTTTTGACAGTAAATCATGTCTTAAAGGCACAATGTGTAAGATTTAGGATTAGAATATCCACTAGAACAGTGTTATACATTTTGTTAACTTGTGTGCATTATCCCAAATGTTTCCAAGAATGTTTAAATCCAGAGAAATCAGTGATTTTAACCAGGACACGGACCGCCTATCAGTGACATCATCCCCGCGTTACCCTCCGTGTTATTTTTTAGTAACCATAGAGACGGCGTGCTTTTAGGCCACGCCCACACCGGCGGGGACAATCCAGTGCTCTCCATTGACTTTGTATTGCCTTGTCATTTCTCACTTATTACAAAAAACAGATCAATGTCTAAAAGCTGATGTGTGACCGAGTGTACAGCAAACAAAATAAAAAACTCAGAACTAAGTTTTTATAAGCTGTCGACCCCCAAAAAACGAGCGTTTAAGGAGACTAAAGTGGATACAGGCAATAAAACGTGAAGCATCAGCAGGAAGAATGGGTAAAGTTTGGGATCCTGACACTCCAAATGTCAGTTTTACGTCACTTTCCCCTCCAGTGGGCGTCGATCTCAGTGTAATATAACACGACACGCTCTATCTCAATTGCCTGTATCCACTTTTGTGTCCTTAACCGCTCGTCTTTTTGGGTCGACAACTTATCAAAACGTAGTTGTGTGTTTTTTAGCTTGTTTGCTGTACACCTGGTCACATATCAGCTTTTAGACATTGTTCTGTTGTTTGTAATAAGTCAGAAATGACAATGAGGCCGCCTCACGCAATACAAAGTCAATGGAGAGCGTTGGATTGTTTTCCACCTGGGTGGGCGTGGTTTTCAGATTATGACGTGTTGCTATGTCTCTATGGCAACACAAAGCCGCTTTAATATCTGATGTGTTTTATTAGACACTGTTTGGATCAGTGATGGACAGAAACTAATGATTGTTCTCCAGCTCAACACAGTTAGTCTGATTGTGTAAATCTGGTGTTGTTGATTTACCGCACAGAGTGCCATGTTTTACCATGCCTAATATGATCTCGCTCACTGCAGTGTGAACAAGCGTCTCATAGTAGCGCCGAGCCAACGCACAGAGTAGCATTATAACATCACTTTAACACACTCACATGTGTGTGATATGATCAAACACACACACGCATGAGCGGAAGAACAGAAGCGCTCGCGGCAGAATAAAAGCTCCGCCCACTCATGAGTCAAGACACACTTTGTTTTATTGACAGGCGTTATGATCACAAATGGTACAATTTGTGTTGAATTTACTCATTTAAATCAATATTGTTTCAACATGGGTATTAAAACTTCAATGTTGGTTTATAAGCGTCAATGTTTGACACAATCACATTATATATTAGATAGCAAGTGAACAATTTGTCCAAAGGGCCAGATTGTGACTGGGTCAGAGCATCTCCAGAACTGCAGCTCTTGTGGGGTGTTCCCGGTCTGCAGTGGTCAGGATCTATCAAAAGTGCTCCAAGGAAGGAACAGTGGTGAACCGGACACAGGGTCATGGGCGGCCAAGGCTCATTGATGCACGTGGGGAGCGAAGGCTGGCCCGTGTGGTCCGATCAAACAGACGAGCTACTGGAGCTCAAACTGCTCAAGAAGTTAATGCTGGTTCTGATAGAAAGCTGTCAGAATACACAGAGCATCTCAGTTTGTTATGTATGGGGGCGCATAGCCGCTGACCAGTCAGGGTGCCCATGCTGACCCCTGTCCACCGCCGAAAGCACCAACAGTGGCACGTGAGCATCAGAACTGGACCACGGAGCAATGAAAGAAGGTGGCCTGGTCTGATGAATCACGTGTTCTTTTACATCACGTGGATGGCCGGGTGCGTGAGCGACAACAGCACACCTTCAGGTCATAATGTTATGCCTGATATGAAACCAGTTTCTGTCTTCACACTGTCATGTGACCATTATATTTGTGTGATTTGACAGGTTATCATTGTTTTACCTCTGCTGAACCAACAGGCCTCTTCAGTTATAGCACAAGATGGAGGATGGATGTGGGCGTCTCTGCTGCGGTTTTATTTGTCGTGCTCTCTTTCTCTATTTGTCCCATTTTAGCCCTTTCGACGTCACATAGCTCGACTCTTTTAATAGCTCCATTAGCTGAAGGCAGAATGTCACTTACTGCACACAGTCGCCCTTCATTCGCGTGTAATAAGAATCACATGCCTAAGTGATCACATCACTGTTATTATACAGCTAAAAGCCATGTATTACTGTATTATATATATATATATATATATATACAAACCCGATTCCAAAAAAGTTTGGACACTGTACAAATTGTGAAATAAAAAAGGAATGCAATAATTTACAAATCTCATAAACTTATATTTTATTCACAGTAGAATAGAGATAACATATCAAATGTTGAAAGTGAGACATTTTGAAATGTCATGCCAAATATTGGCTCATTCTGGATTTCATGAGAGCTACACATTCCAAAAAAGTTGGGACAGGGAGCAATAAGAGGCCGGAAAAGTGAAATGTACATATAAGGAACAGCTGGAGGACCAATCTGCAACTTATTAGGTCAATTGGCAACATGATTGGGTATAAAAAGAGCCTCTCAGAGTGGCAGTGTCTCTCAGAAGTCAAGATGGGCAGAGGATCACCAATTCCCCCAATGCTGCGGCCAAACATACTGGAGCAATATCAGAAAGGAGTTTCTCAGAGAAACACTGCAAAGAGTTTGAAGTCATCATCATCTACAGTGCATAATATCATCCAAAGATTCAGAGAATCTGGAACAATCTCTGTGC